>JAURVB010011586.1:0-63613 GCA_033002965.1 Piper betle | reverse complement strand
TGGATTTTCATTTTCAAAGCAGTTTATTGGATTTCTCTTTCATGATCATTGGCAAGAAGCAATTCCAAGTTAAATTGGAGGAAATATATTGGGTTTTCTATCAAATAGATACCAGGATAAAACAATCTGATTAAAGGAAAAAAGGCGTATATTACTGTGGATCTCTCCAAAATCAAATAGAATAATGGTGCAAAGTCCAATATTATATTTTGATTAATCAAATATCCTACTTTCCATCAGAGTTAATTTCCGTTTTATTAATAGGAGTACACAGAGGTTCATATGTGCAAAGTCCTGCTAATGAAGAGTTGAACATCTAAGGGTTTGCATAAAAATAATATAAATAAAAGTATAATTTTATAAAAAATAAAAATATAATAAAATCAAATACCATACAAATTTTAAATTTTTTATATATTTAAATAGTAAAAAAATTAAATAAAATTAATATATTTCTTTCTCATAAATATCTCCCAATATTTTTTAATTTTTTTCACAATAAAAATTACTTTATAAAATTTTTAACTTGCTCTGTCTAAAAAAATTCTTTTAACTAAATTTCCAAACGACCAAACATAAGGAAATTTTTATCTCCAAATTTTACTTTTTCTTTCGTATGATTTCCGGACAACCAAAACCCTAAAAGATTTATACCTTTGTCAGAAAATTTTAAATGGAGCCATGGAGTTGAACGTTATGCAAATTTGAAGCTATCAATGGAGTTAAAAAGGCACAACATAGTTTGTTTCGGATTTGACACCTTAAGAATGAGATAAAAAAGATTAAGTGATGAGCTACAGCAATTCAGCTCAACAGTTCATTGTGCCAATCAAGTCACATGAATGGAGCTGCCAAGCCCATTACAGCTGAAGTGGAACTATCCTCCACCTATTCATTTCAATGATGCCTTTAAAACACAACGATCATAATAAAAAATGCGAAGTCAAATCCCAAATAATGTTCACACTATTGCTTGGCTATTTGTTTGCTTGCAAACAGCAATGCCTATCACAGGACATCTAGTTACAGGTTACAAGGTACACCAATCATCAATTGCTAATATAACATCTTTGAATGAGAAGTTGCTTGTTTTCAACTCTGCACAGGATAGACTGATGAATCACCACCTGGATTAATAACCACATACTTTTCTACTGACATATTATAATAGTGCCTTTACCAACAATTGCAAAATGATGTCAAAGTTAAATTACATTAGATAACCAAAGCTGTGGCACTGTCCTCAAACCTATCTTCCTATGACAGCAAAAGGCAAAACAACTTGTTAGAGCAATCATTTCAAAAGTTCAATGTAAAAGGGAAACTTCCATCAAACTAGATACATAAATTAATGAAACATAAAATCAGATTTGCATGAGAATCAAGTATGCAGGTTCAAAACTTAAAAACTAGATACATAAATTAATGAAACTAGGAATCAGATTTGCATGAGAATCAAGTATGCAGGTTCAAAACTCAAAAAGTTCACCAAGAATCGAAAAAGAATTTGGTAGAAGACTTCAAAGAAAATTTAAGGTCAGGAAGCTATATCCTTATTCATGCAAGTTTTTGAACAATATATTTGCCGTTGTGACATCATCTGTAAATGGATCTCAGGGTATCAGCCAAACTTTTCCTGTGGCGTAGCTGGAATGAAGTCCACGATTATTCATTTAGATTCAAGGGCTCATGTTCAGTAAAGCACTAAAAGCTTCACAAATTTTGTCAACTGCACAATTTAAACCCCAGAAAGTGGTAGGGCAGCCTTGACAAATGAGTAGACTAATGCACCTGTGAACACATAGCTATCAACTCTATCCAGTAACCCCCCTGCAAAAAAAATAAAGAAGAAGAAAAAACTATTTTATATATTAACAAAAAAAACTGGCATCAACTTGAAACCTTTATGTCCAGAACTTTTAAATTAAAATAGTTTAAAAACCACCTAGCAGCAGCAGAAATCACAAGACTTCTCTGTCCAATAAATATATGCTTGGTCAATGCATATCAGTTTACAGATAGTTCTCAAGTATGTTCACTCATTTAGTATCAGATGACCAACTCAAACTGCTTGAATCCATTTTACTACTCAAACAGAATAGGTCAAAGAATCATAAAAAAGGGATTTACCATGACCAGGAATAAGGGTACCAGAATCCTTCACGCCAGCATCACGTTTGATCATTGATTCAATCAGATCACCAAAAAGTGAGCCGATAAAATTCAGGATACCAAAAGCTGTTGCACTATATAAAAATCAAGTAAACTACATCAATATAATTAGACATGAGTTAACTATTACAATAAGGTAGTCATTTGACCTTTCAAACAATAATGTTCTAAATGCCTACCTGACCAAAGATCCTGGCCAGCAAAAAATTCTGGATAAAATGAGAGCACAGGCAACACAACCGCTTAGGCCTGCCAAGGCCCTTCAAGCGTCTTCTTTGGACTAATACTGATCACAGGGGTCTTCCCAAATGTCTGCATTAGGGTCAAATTTGTCACAGAAGAACTCACATCAGACAGAATTGAAAAACTACTTTTTAATTACCTTTGCAGCAAAAAAATCTTACAAAGAGGGATGAAAATAAGCCTGATTAAGTTCAGTTACAGCCAGGACTGACATAAATGTAAACAGATTTGAGATTAATCAAGATGAGTTTTTATAGCTGGCTAAATTATGAGAAAACAAGATGGTTGCAGATGAACTTCTTCATGGCAAATGCAAGCTCAACGAGTTTCTCAATTAGTTTGTACCAAGCTGATTCAAATTCATAATCAGGCTAGATTGAACCAAACCAAACAATTGTCTTTTGACATTTTATAAACTCAACATTCAAATATATAGTCAAAAGATTTCCAATCTGCTCAAAAAACATTCTGAAGCCAAACAAATAAAATATGTAAAATAAAATATAACCTACGGTGTTAAAAAAAACTCCGAAGACAAGTAAATGTAAAAAACCTGAGGGATGAGGGATCCACAAGCTATAAGCCCAACAAAGACAGGTCAGATCATACACTAAATTGACACGTGTAGTCTGCTGCGAGCACTATCAAGTGGAATGGCAAAATATGCACAGACCTAGTCATTTGCTAGAAGGGGGATTATGCTGATCTGAATTGATTATCAGCCATTTAGGACTAGAATTATGATAGTTACCGAATGGCAGGGTAAACAAATAGGGTACACTTGATCCCAAATGACCTACCCAGATCAACCATTTGAGACTGTGTATATTACAAGTTGGCAAACAAACAAGGTAATTCTATACAGGCTTCATTTTTCTCATAGTAACAAATCTGCGTGAGAAAATTTGTTTTTACAAGAAGCCATCTTCAAAAAGAATAATCAAAACCAAGAATACAAACCAAAGATATCATGAGTTTATAACAAGAACTTATAAAACTGTGTATTAATATCAAATCTACCTTTCCACCTATAAAGGCAAATGTATCAGCTGCAACCACACTGCTAATTGAAATCAGTGTTGCAACAAGGCCGACAGTCCAATGAGCTTGTCCACCAAGAAGAATGGGCCACTGAGCTGCAATTTCTAATGAAACAATAAAAAATGTGCAAATAAGTTTAAAAAAAATCATCACATCACTGACATAAATCTTAACAATAAAATAATGTATACCTAAATACTAAAAAGATCAAAGAAAAATGGGCCACTGAGCTGCAATTTCTAGTGAAACAATAAAAAATGTGCAAATAAGTTTTAAAAAATCATCACATCACTGACATGAATCTTAACAATAAAATAATGTATACCTAAATGCTAAAAAGATCAAAGAAGAAAAAAATTCAAGACGCCAGTATGCTACCACAAAAGTCAAAGCAAATCATCTAGTAAAGATATGCAATTTGAACGATCATTGTTATCAACTTATCCAGCTGGTACAACAATGGAGAAACGCCATAGAACACAATTAAGACCATCTACATCTGAATAATAGAATGGCATGTTTTATCCCTAATTCCTTCCAGTTAAGTTCAAACTTGACTCTTATCTTTAAGTTATACTTATAAACCCTAGATTAACACACTTGCAGGTTTTGTACAAGTTTTTCTTATTGGGGCAAAACAAGTTTGTTCAAATCTCACAATGAATTACTTATCGGCCGTGATTAACTTATATAGCCATTGCATTTTGATTAGAACCCATGTAGCTCTACCTTTTATTTATCCTAACAGCTCTCATATTTACGTTTCTTTAAATGTCTATCCATGATTCATAAATGACAAGAAAATGCAGATCTAACTGATAATCCATAGATTTTAGCTTTTTAAGTTTGCATTAGCACTAATCATGCAATATCCCAAAAACTTTTCCAGTTTAAACCATCATAGGAAATCCTATCTTCTTCCCTTGGCTTGTCTACGCCCCTTAGGATTTCCTATGCATCAAATTAAACACAAGATTAGGGTAGCTAACAGAAGACAGGAAGTTATGTGCATAGATATCTAAAGCCCAATAAAAACACATCTATGCAAGTTTTTTCCTGTAATAAAAATATGGAATTATGAGCATGCTGGCAACACATGTTCATACTCTTTGCATTAGGCATCTTTGCAAAAATGACCAAGAAAATAATGGAACTGTTGAAATTCTATTATTTGGAAGTCAACTAAACATAGCATAAGCCAAGAAAGATAGAAACAGATCGGATAGAAGAGGAGACATATGGTGTAACTGACCTGCTTTACACCACTGTTTTTCATGTATTTATAGAGTTAAGCTCATTACATGGATAACCACTACGCCAATTTCATAATCCCTGATTTTCAGGAAGTAACTAACCTCTTCTAATAAAATTTCAAAATTCAAATGACACAGAAACAGCCAATACATTTGAATACAAACTTTTCAGCAGAATTCAAGTCACAAGAGAGGAAGAAAAATTGAATTGATTCCACTTCTTACTTTCATTTTTTATAAAAAAGGTCAACTTAGGCGAGCATCTTTACTTGTATTTAGAGCTGGAACTGCCATGCCACATCGAAGTTCAACCCAGAAACATGGAAGATAACCAATATAGAATAACCCAAACATTGTACTGCTTAATTGTGCAAAACGAGGGCTCTCTCTTTGTAAAATCAATGCCATGGCAATAATAAATGCAGATGATGGAACAAAAACATCAATGTGACCAAAGTATCTGTTAAATAGCCAAAGACCAAAAAAATTAGTTATGCTAATTCTTATTTATCCAAAAACAGAATAGTAGAATTGTCAATGTATCATACATTTGGATTTTACAGACAACACATACATGTTACATAGAACACCTAAAGCATAATTCTACTACAAATTGGAAATACATGCAAGCACAAATAGCTTCTCATACATTTAAAGAACCAAAAAACACCAATTGTGCAAAATTTATATTTCTGGCCTCTTCATTATGGAGAATTATGGTTCAAAGAAATGTGGAAAGCGAATTCACGTTAAATTATGCATTTGACATCAGATTCAAATCTACTGTCTGCGCAGATTTGTTAAACACCACTTCTTAACTTAATGGCTTGTTGAGGAGCACATAAGTCATTATGTAAATAGACATACGAAGAATTTTTATGTTCGGGTAGATATCTCGCCTTGGTAAGAACATTTCTACAGTTAGAGCCCTAAGTGACAGGTGATATTTTTCTATATACAATATGATCACTGTACTCAAACCTCAATGATTTCCTATAATCCAATGTTAATCCAGGGTAGTAATTTGAACAATTTAAAAAAATAGGGGAATGTGTGTTAATGACATAAGAAAAGAAACCATTGACTTTCTCATGTTCCTACATGCCACATGTGAGAAAACAAGTTTTCATTGAAAGAATGAAGAGACATGATTTAGAAGGCTTCAATAAAGTTAAGAATAGCACATAATTTGCAGCATACGGTGAAAGGCAACATCCACTCAGGTAGGAGAACGCACAATGTCATTATGGGCATCAAGGCACAAATCACAGAACAAACACGGGAAACGTATCTAGGAGGAGGTGTCATTCCCTTTGCGATGCCACGACTTCTTACTAGCTCAAAATATTCTCTTGAGCCAACAAATACGGCAGAAGCTAACGTCAGGGTGAAAACCCATCCTCCGGCCAAAACAATAACACCTCCACATAGCCCGATTACAAGTCCGAAGATTATACGATTCCTCAACTGACTTCTTCCATCCTGCTCCAAAATGGGTCCTTCCATGTTTGGTGGCAAAACTTCACTTTCGACCTCCTACATTATAACCATCTCAGATGCTTCCACATATCCATCTATTGACCCATAAAAAATAATTGAAGTAAATACTGACAGGATTGGGTCAAATAAAAAAAACACCAAAAAAATCAAATGTATCTTGAATCTTAGCTGACGAGGAAAAAATGAACTAGTTTTCAATCTTAGCAATTCATATCATGAATAAGCTGCAAAACTTGGTTTCAGAGACCAATTTAAACATATGAACAAATTGAAACAAGACTAATGAAATATCATAACCTTAGTTCCCAACCCAGAACAGTTAGTCATTGATATCACTTGTATCTTCTCAAACTAGTAAAAGAGCAGATTCACAGACCAATAATTGAACTCAATCGAACGGCAGCTAGCCATATAACTCCAATAACACATGAACCTTGCGTGACCTCTTTGGAAAGCTAATCCTGACACAATAGAATTCCAAAAATTCATGCCCAAGCTAGCACCAGACTCCCCCAACAAGCACACTTTTTATTAGCAGTAACGAACCTGATCCTGCTCCTCACAATCAGAACAAATGCCAAGCTGGAAAGATAATCTCTAAAAAAGATATGCACCATATTCTCCATGTATTTGGGATTGTTACATATTGTAAGATTGTATAGATATGCTTGATATACATCAATGAAATACAAGGGGAATTTGAAGATTAACACACAACAACAGAAAAAAGGCAGGCCAAGCTACATACCAATCTACCCTCGCCATCGCACCCGACAGGGCCGGACTCGGCGCTGGCAACCGACCCGAACCCGCAAGCAAGCCCCCGGGCGGAGCATCCCGCACCGGAATCAAGGGAAACATGCACCGCCCCATGGCGGGCCAAGCTCGCAGATTTCAACTCCGGCGGCCGACGGGAGAAGGCCGCCACCGGCAGAAACCACCGGCGGCTGCACGGGGAGCGCGACGAGCGGACGGGGACGGCGGAGACGGAGACGACGCTCCTCCGCCCAACCCCCTGATGGGAGGCCATGAACCGGCAGGCAAAAACGTTCGATTCCAGCAGAAGAAAGGACCAAGGGTAGGAGTTCTCACCGAAGGGAAGAGCGTCGCCATGGGAAGGACGCCATTGATGGAGTGTGTGGGAGGAAGAAGAAGGCGAGCGTCCTTCTCGGACGGTAGATAGTAGTCGATCTCGGACAAATAAACGGGCCTTTTGGGTTCGAGTAGGTAAGGGTGCTAGTCGACTCTTAAGCGAGTCAAGTTTTTTAAGTTGAAATGAACACTAGAAAACTTTAATATTATTTATATATAATTTTTTGCTGACAAGAAATAATTATACAAGTTTAAATAGTTTAATTGTAATTTAGTTTTACATCAAATAGTTTATTTAGAAATAAAATCATTAAATTATGTAAAACTATTAATAAATAAAATATAATTATATTTATTGTTTTTTAATATTTTGTATAAATGGCTATATAAAAAATATATAAGCTATTTTATTGAATGTAAATTATCGTACTTTAAATCAAGCAAAGCCAAATGGAAGTGTGCTCGTGCTTACACTTACTTGATTCACTCGAACTTTAACTCAAATAAATTCGTGCTAAATATCGGGGAATTCGAGCATGATCAAGCCATTAGCACCTCTTACATGTAGGTATGGATGGGTCGGACTTAGGTGGTAAATAGCTTCGCTACAGTTAGGTTGATAGTGCTACTATCACTTTTTTTATATATAATAATTAAACCATCAGCCAAGTTTACAAGACTATGTGGTCAATTAAACGGCTAATATATATTAAATGATTAATATATTATTTTATAATTTTTATCATTTTATGTATCATAAACCTAATATTAACAAATTACTTAAAAATTAAGTTATTTAAAATATTTTCCCCTCACAAAATATATAATATTTTAACCATTGAAATTATGATAATCTGATATTAGAAATTAGGAAATAAGCTCACTTGGATCTTTTTACAATAAGCTCGTGTATAAAATTGTAAAAAAAAACACAAAGTTTGAGTCTTTTGACGGTGCTTTTCAAAACGGGTCGAATTTTTAAATATGGAGTCCTGGAACCGTCGAGACAGAGGACTTGAACTCGGTTATAAATAATGCCTTTATTTATAGACTTCACATAGGATCAAAGCAGAGATTTTTCCCACAATTTCTTCCACAAATCTTTCAACTTTTTAGACCATGTTTGCCTCCACGATGTCTTCCATAAACATTCAACTGTTCTTATCCGCTAATGGACTTAAAGACGTAAAGCTACTATAGGGGGCCTTGTATATTAAAGCATAACCGAGCTCGTGTAGTAGGTAAGTGGGGGCTGTACACATATGAAGGGGTCTCAATACACATACAATATTCATTTTATTTTGTATCAATGTCGGATCCAAAGATATTAAATTTGAATCTAATCAGAATTCAGAATCAAACTCGACCGGTAATTGAGTTTTTTGGTCAAACCTTACAGTTTGATGAGGCCTTATCTGCATTCGATTTCGGCTTTCTTTTCGCCAAATAAGCTCGGGTAATAATAACACGGGGTTTGACAGATTGGTTATGATTAAGAAATAATAGTTTAACTGCTTATGCTTGACAAAACAATTATGTAATTCATTTAAAAATAGAAATATGGTGGTATCTTCAAAGTTCATCGCAACATTAGTTCTAAAAAATGAGGCGCATAAAAATGAGGAATTGAACTTTCTTGCGACAACATGATAAATATTATGTATTCAAATATTAAATACAGTAAATTTTAATATTTTAGGAGAAGTTCATTTATACATCCACCTCCCAAACGTTTAATAGACATATTAACCACATAATAAAATCCAGGTAGTTCTTATTGGTAATTCTTTTAACGTACGTATGTTTTTCCATTGATCGTTCATGCATGCTTTTTGGAGTAGAATGGTTTACAGCTAACAACACAGATGCTGCAAATGTTGTATCCATACCTCAGCCTCGGGTTGTTAATTGAGCGAGATAGCTCGTGAGCATTTAACGTTCGGCTCGGCTTGATTCGACTCGAAACTCGACATTTAAATGCTCGACTCAAGCTCGACTCAAACTCGAATTTTACGAGCTGAGCTTGAGCAAGGTCGTGTTCGACTCGACTCGACTCAGTTGTAATTCGAACTCGACTCGGTTGTAACTCGAACTCGACTCGTAGTTCGATTCGAACTCGACTCGACAAAATAATATAATAATATAGTCTTTATATTATTTATTTATTTATTTATTTATATATATAATATAATAATAAAGAAGCAAGATAGTTGAGATGACAAGTATTCACCTTGATAATTTCAAGGTTGTGGGTTTAAACCACAATGGCCTCATTTTTTAAAGTGGGGTACTTTAACTTTTAATCGAGCTCGAGCACATAAATAGATATTCAAGTCGAATTCGAATATGTATGTTTAAAACTCGTTCAATCTCGAATCAAGCTCGAACGAGTTTCGAACTATTCGAGCCGAGTTTAAACACATGTTGAGCTCGGCTCGCTCGCTCAGCCTATTCTAGCACATTTTCACTCACCCATGTACACATACAACACCAACCTTAAAAACCACTCTCATTGAGTAGGCCGGGCCCTTGTGGGCCGGCCTGGGTCAACCCGACCCAACCCAACACATATGAAAGAAGAGTGTAGCATGAAAGAAGAGTGTAGCTCTACTTTGATAGGTGATGGTCAAAGCTGGACGGCCAAAAATAGCATTAAAAGAGTGAAAAAAATACTCAGAAATTGAAGTGCTGGAGTAACAAAGCTAAATATCATGATTCAGTAGGGTGTGCCAGAACCTTGTCCCCTGATCTCTTCAAACGAATAAAAAACGTCTTAACTTGAGAAGAAAGAAAACGATTAAAAAACATCATTGCACCCAAAGAAGTATTTATCATAAGCCTGCTGCATGCTTAAAATTATTAACTACAAGTTAATTAACACAAAGGTGAGGTACCCATTTTATAAAGCACACATTTCCAGGTCAGATTGGCACTATGAAGCAGTCCTTGTAGACCTTTAGTAGATGATTACTCAGCCAAGCATTAGCAAGCATTAAAAAAGTGATTTACTTGTCCAACAAAACAGGTTTATGTCGCACTCATGACTTTAGTAAACCAATACATGCTTAATATGGGGTTTACTTGGACCACCACTGCTCGTTATAGCATTCTTTATTCCTAGTTGAACGGTGACCATGACTCCCAAGCTTCCCACCTTATCCACACAAACAAGTCCCTCTTACAACCACAAGTTGCCTCTCAAAACCCAATTGCTTCAAGTCTGGGAGCACAAATTGCCATGGTTTTCCCAATCCCATGGGGCAGAAACAACCGGTGCAAATGGTTGTATGCAGATTTCTTCTCTGAATCTCTATATGCATCAATTGATCAATACAAGCATACGTCGACATTATATACAAATTTCCAATTGAAGATTTCTTTTACAAGCTCCCCCTTGCTCTCCAATCTTCAATACAATTGCAAGGAAGGGGGATAAACTGATGTATATAACAGGAAGCGGATAACTCTATCTCCCATCTTACAAGGGAAGGGGTTCTTACATGAATCCACCTACACTCGAAATAAGGTAGTTAGACGGATTCTGATAAAATAGGTACAAGACAAACAAATCTGAGCTGCTTCAAATAGCTATACTTCCGACATTGGTGAGTGCCTTTGAGCCCTTAAACTCTCAATCTTTGCTCCAACCTCGGCCATGACCAGTCTTGTGAGTAGCAAACCAGAAACAAGTGCCGCTGCCATCAACATTGTGAAGACCCCATTCCAACTTTTGGCAGATATGTAACCTGTCAAGAGAGGACCTAATGCTGCACCGATAGAGCCCGTGCCATCTATAATGGCCGTCACAGTGGCCAATGCTCTAGAGTTCCCATTCAAGGAACTATGAGTACCCAAATCAGCAGAGACTGCTGTTGTTATAAGCGCATAGGGTCCATTCACAAACATGCCAGTAACAAACATGAGAGACACATTCATGTACAGAGACATCTCACCGTAGATTCTATAGAAGAACAAGGCAGGTATCGCACAATACATAAAGCTTGCAGCTGTTATAGCTCTAGCATCAAGTCGATCCGAGATATGGCCTGCAAGAACACCACCCAACACCCCACCGACATCAAATATGGTAGAGAGATTCCCAGCCGTCTCATCGGATAAATACTTGCCCTCAATTTCTGCAGCAATCAAACAATGTGGCCTAATTAGTGAACATTGATCAATAGCTATTCATGAAAAAAGAAAAAAAATCTTCAGTAAACATGGTCATATGGAAATAAGCTCATACCTGTGTGACTTATGTAGAAAGGCAGCCAATAAAGGAATGTATAAGCCACCAGCTTTGAGAAAAAGAGACACAAAGCAAACGGTGCCACACCAGGAATCTTCCAAGCTTCTAAAAACCCAACAGCCTTGTCCTTAACCTCGGATTTTACTACCAATAATGGTTCTGTACAGTTGTTCTTCATCAAAGATTCATCAATTTTATCTTCCTCAGATTGAGCTCCAACAATGTCGGGACTAACAGGCAAGATCAGGAACACCACAAGTCCAACAAAGGCCATAACAACACCAGGAACAACAAAAGACCAACCCCAGCCCCACTTTAACATGGCAGCAGCCATCAAAGAACCAGAGATGTTGCCAACCGAAGTGTGGGCATTCCATATCCCCATGATCAATCCTCTCTTCTTTTTCCCAAACCAGTTCCCCACCACAGCAACCACCGATGGCCATCCTGTGGACTGGAACAGACCCGCCAACATTTGCATCAGCAAGAAGTAGTAGAAATTATGAATGTTCAACCAATATCCCGCACCAAAAAGAGCAGTGAACAAGCCAGTTCCCACCATTCCCACAGTTAGAAAGATCCTCAAATCCAATCGGTCACCCAAATGCCCAGCACAGTACATGCCAATCGAATATATAGAAAGGAAGGCAACGTCAATCACTCCCAGCATCTGGGTTCCATCTGCACCATTGAAAGGCGCCCATCCCACGGCCAACAGGCCATTCTTCCTACCACTGCTTGAACCAAGCAATCGAGTATGCAACCAACTGGATAGACCCACCTTGGAAGAAGCTGGATCAAGAGCACTTTTGACAACACTGGTGGTCTTCCTGGTGGCATGGTAGCTTGCATATGCAAAGAATGTTACCACTAGGACGATCACTTGATAGCCTCGGAAGGACAAAGATGATTTCCCGGCCTGCTCCAAACATCGGAGACCTGGTGGCTTAGAACTGGTCTGTTCTGTTTGTGACTCTTCCAATGAACCCATTTGTAAAGTGCTAAATACCAACTCTAATGGCAGATCACTGAAGAAGAAAGCTAAGTACCAATTCTCCCCTGACCTCTCAAATATATAGAATTTCTGAAATGGGAGTGCTTCTCCTTGAATTCACCGGTGGCTGCCATGTACACACCAAAGCTTTTGTGCAACTTCTTGGAACTTGCCTCTGAGCCGAGTTTTTTGTCTGCATTTGAACAACATATCACATCAGAACATTGCACGGAAACACCACAGCCAGAATAAAAATCGCTACAAATCCAAGCAGCAAACAGACAATTCAAGCAGTCGTGACTGGGAAATCAGATAAAGAGTAAAACATGGTATGATTTTGGAAATCAGGATTAAGAGTAAACATTGTATGATTCGACAGAGCCCACCACGTCCACCAGTAAATCTATTTTCTGATTCATAATAACCTGCAAGATTCAAAAGCGTGAAAACCAAAGCCTCCTCGATACATCTATGCAGCAGAACTCCACCAACAAAAGCCGAAACAGAACAAGCAAACACGACCAGCTAAACGCAAATCGGACCATCCAAAACAAGTCTAAAACCAATCAGACAACCTTCTGACACATCGACCAAACACGGTAAGAAACTAGATATTCGTCAAACCATCCCGCCAAATTCCGCAACCGTACCACCAAACATTCCGTCGTCGGCGTCCTCCACCCCTCCACAAAGGACGAGCACACAGCAAAGAACACACCCAAGACCCCCCAAATTCTCCGTCTTTCCGGCCAAAGACCCTCACCAGACACGAAATCACGTGGGAATGGAGTGCAGAAGTGACACCAAACGGCCCTTGGTCAGAAGCGACCAGCTCGCCGCACGGCACCCAGAAACGACGAACGAACACCAAAACAGAGCAAACAAGATCGAAAGCTTGAACCTTCGCAACTTACCCACCTTGGAAACAATGGGAGGGGAGGGGGAGGCGCTCTGCCGGCGAATGGTGGAGAGATGGATGAACTAGCTATATATAAAAGATTACCGACCCGTGTTCATGCATGTGTGAGGTCACGTGGGAATGGAGTGCTGAAGTGACACCAAACGGCCCTTGGTCAGAAGCGACCAGCTCGCCACACGGCACCCAGAAACGACGAACGAACACCAAAACAGAGCAAACGAGATCGAAAGCTTGAACCTTTGCAGCTTGCCCACCTTTGGAAACGATGGGAGGGGGAGGCGCTCCGCCGGAGAATGGTGGAGAGATGGATCAACCGGCTACATACAAAAGATTCCCGGCCGCGTTCATGCATGCGTGAAATTACGAAAGTAGGGCCTGGCTGGGTTCGGGCAAATATGAAATGACGGTAATGGGTCTGGTTCGGTTTGGTTGGAATTGGGTTGTTGGCGGGTCTATTTTTAACTACGGCCGGTTCTGACCGTAAGCGGCGCATGGGGATTATGCAATTGTATTATTTAGGGAGTCACCGGAGATGTGTATCTAATCAGACTGGTTTATATCCAATCTGAAGATGTTTCGTATTGAATTTAAGTTTGAATTTTTTTTGATATCTAATATATCCTAAAATATTATAATTAGATACAATCCAAATAATATTTTATAAAATTATATTTTATGAATATTTACAATAATATTTTTTATTTTTTATATTAAAATTTATTTTATTTTAATCAACTAAAAATAATAGAAAAAAGTTAATGGTGCGTAAGTCGACCTACTATTGGATTTGAATGACTTCAGTCGTATCAAAGTAATACTCTAATTGCTGTGGTATTATAGTTTGGTGGAGGAACTTTAAGACCTCACGAAAATACACCTTAGGTCTAGAGCAATAACTTGAAATATCTATTATACGCCTATTAACTGAAACGTGTCTGCGGTTATTTCAATTTTGACTTTATCCCCAGCAATATCCCTATAAAAATGTTTTGAATTCTCCCAAATGTAATAATTAAAAGAGATACCAATAATAAGGATATGTACAAAAAGGGCTTTACACCTTGAGTCGAATCAAATTCATGTTTTACGAATTCGGTTCAGATACGAATACGATAAATAAATAAAATAAATATCATCTTTGGATTTGGGTTCAAGTTCAAGGTTTTCGGATTGGAGTCAGATACAAATATGATCATATCTTATCCACAGCTGATCTGATCCTATCCTTTAGTAAGTGCGTATTATTTTATCTTTTGGCTTTGGTTCAAAACTTTTAAAAAATTAGAATCTCTTTAAGAGTTTTAATTAGTTGTTTGATTTTCTAGAATATATTATAATTAATTACAATTGAGGTTGTGAATTGTGAGAATAAAAATTTATTTTTAAAATAAGTTACCTGCTAATGGTCAAGGTTGATAAATTTGTATTTTATAGTATGTTTTATATAATATATTATATAATGGACGTGGTAGGTGATTTAGATTGGGAAATACTCGAATTGATATTACGATAACAGTCATCACAATTAATGATGCTGTAAATTGTAATTAGGTATTCTTTGCAAAAAATGAATATAGGGTTTAACATATGTAGCTTTTGGTCTTTTCTTCAAGAAAAATCAAATTTATTTTGGCTTAAAACGACAAATCATATAATAGTTGTTCATTATTAGAGTAGGTTTTCACTTAATATACTTATTTAATTGCAACCAGAAATTGATAACTGATGTAGAATAGCATGAAGCAGATGGCGCATGTTACAAATTAAATAGTTTTTTCTTCATTAGTTAACAGGCACAATATGGATTTATAAGATATTAAATAATAAACAAAGCTATTTCATAATCTATAAAAATACTACTTCACACCATAATATTTAATCATAAAAATATATATGCAATGTTGTGTGGGGTTTACACTTTACGTACATTACAAACTTATTTTTTCAATTTGCAGTATTTAGAAATAGAGCTTTAGCATATAATACAAGGGATTCAAAACATTTCACATATTATTAAAAATATAAATGGTAAATTCTGAAATAAAAAATTAAAATGATTGCAAGGGCAAATGTGAGAGAAAAATAAGTACAATATTTTGGAAATGGTCCTACTAATTTAATAAGGATATCCACAAAGGGAGATGAATCAAATTTATGGTTTACAAGTTCAAGTTAGATATGAATATGATAAATAAAATAAATATAATTTTTGGATTTTGGTTCAGGTTCAGGGTTTTCAGATCGGAGTCAGATAGAGATATGATCATATCTTATTTATATTCAACCTAATCATATCCTTCAATAAGTGCATATTGTTTTATCTTTTGACTTTGTTCTAAATTTTTAAAAGAGATATTGACAATAAATCCTGAAATAAAAAAATGGTAAATCCTAAAAATAAAAAATTAAAATGACTGCAAGGGCAAATGCAGGAGAAAAATAAGTACAATATTTTGGAAATGGTCCTACTAATTTAATAAGGATATGCACAAAAAAGAGTCGAATCATATTCATAGTTTATGAATTCAGGCTAGATATAAATATGATAAATATAATAGATATAGTTTTTGGATTTTGGTTCAAGTTCAGGTTTTCAGATGGGAGTCAAATAGATATATAATCATATCATATCCACCTATTAAATAGGTTTTAAGTAAGTGCATATTATTTTATCTCTAGCATTGTTCAAAACTTTTAAAAAGAGATACCGACAATAAGTCATGAAATAAAAAAATTAAAATGACTGAAAACCAAATGAGAGAGAAAAATAAATATAATATTTTGGAAATGATCCTACTTATTTAATAACGAAGTACCGACAAAAGGGTATATGCCGATGGAATATGAGGGATTCCTAAGAACCATTCTACATTAAATATATGGTATATTCCTATCCAACCTTCGGTTTATTCCTTGCGTATCATAAATGCCTTCTCTGTGGATACAAGCAGCGATCATTTGAGTATTGATTTGTTGTGGAGAACTTGACGATGTGGCATTTTCCTTGGCCAACAGCCGTCCACGTCGCCATTGAGCTACATGGTCTTATTCTTTCATTTTTTTTATTTGAGGGCTACTAATATATATAAACGTCAAGAAGGAACATCATCGTAACACATTATGCATGCTGGCAACTGATTTCAAAAAGCAGAATTGGTTTCGGAGTTTTGAAGGCTCGAATTGGCTCTGCTTATACTTGGTTAATTGCAGGTTTGGGTTACTGGCATCTGAGCCTATTACAAATTTATTTAAACTTAAATAAATTTAATTAAGAAGGAATTTATTAAGGGTGTAAACAAGTTAAACTGGTTCGCAAGTATTTTACGTTCGGTTCAATTCGATTTGAAATCGTGTTCGTTAATTTTGTAATCGAAAAAATATTCGGCTTGAAATTAATAACACGTTGAACTATGAACAAAAGTTGAATGAAAGAATATTCGGTTCGATTTAGTTTGAAATTCGAGTTTGATGTGTTCAACTTGACTCGTCAACACCTATTGATACAATGAAGTCCAACTTAAACAATAAGGTTATTCTTTGGCATAGATCCAAGCAGGAGCATGAGCCAAACATAAATATTCATTCAACTCGAAAATATAACGAGCCAAATACGAACCAAGCCCAAACAACATAAATTTTGACCGAGTTACTCTATCCATAATAAATTAAAGGTTTGTAAAACACTTAAACATGTTTGTCAAAAATTATATCGATTCAAAAACATCACTGTTCGGGTTCAGATTCAGCTCGACTCAACTCGTTTACACCACTAGAATTTAGTCCCTTGATGGATCCAACTTGAAAATTCGGCTCGAATCGAGTTAGTTAGTTATAGTCATTCCTAGTTAGTAGTTGTTGCAATTCAGCAAATAATACTAACGTTAATGAGACACTTTTTCTTTTCGCTTGGTCACGTTTAATAGGGATTGAAATTTGTAAATCAACAATTTTCATGGACAGGGATCGTGAGGGGAAATAAGGGTAGGATACATGGACAATTGGCTTTGATAGTCAATAGTGACTCATTGTTCAATTTAATCGAATTTTGTGCCGTCTTCGTCATTGTTATTGTTATTGTCCGTATCGTCATTTTTGTCTTCGTCTTTTCCGAATTTATTATCGTTCATAAGTTGCTATCAATTTAAATCAGACCAAAAAGCAACAAACAAAGAGTACTAGTGTAATTGTTGAAAAATATAGCAATACGTGCGCCTGTTGAGCTGTTCAATTATTAAATGCTTCTCGACCATGACATAATTGTGTGGACGAAGGTTTTTATCGAAAGGTTGTCACGCTCAACCCGTTATTGTAGAAATCGGAATAGAAAATTGAATGGGGTTTTAAAAATTTCTAAATCCAACATGATTCAAATTGGTTCATTGTTTAATCGGCAAGATTATTAAAATTTACATATATATATATATATTTGTATGAAAATTAATTTATCAAGAATAATAAAATAAAAATAAAAATAATATTGAAGTAAATCTTTTTATCAAGTTATAATTGATTATAAAATAAAGTATTTTTGAACAAGTTTTATAAATTTTGAAGTACTAAATATTATAAATAGGGATAAAAATATGAATAAAAAAATATTATAAGTTGATTTCTCTTATATTTTTTATATATTATATATTTATTTATTGTGTAGTTTTCAAATATTGAAATATATAAAATTTTATAATAATGATGATTCATGAATAGCATATGAATTGACCAAAATCGGCTTGAGTCCGACGATTCAAAAATTAATTATGGTAATTCAATCTAGATATATTATTTTGACTCGATTTCTAATGGAGTTGAGGTGAATCGGCTAAATTAAACCAGTTCAAACTGATTCTCACGACTATGGCTCAAACAAACTCAATTATACAACTGCAAGTGTAATACCCTCATTTGATGCCCTTGCGAACCAAACCGAAAATGCTATAGGCAATCAAATTATTCGCTGATCTACTTAATTCGATCAACCCAACCTTAATTTACCTTCAACGTCTTAAGATGATAATGCAAATATTCAATGCATGGATAACATGTTTAGGCTCTAACGTTATTCTAAATGAATGATATGATATACAATCTACATTCAAACAAAACAACCCATTAAAAATTCAAAAAGCCATGATTTTTATAACAAATAAGACAAAATCTCTCCTAAAAATGCAATAAGGACTACCCTGTCAACAACAAATAATCTATATATATAATGATAAAAACATAAAACATTGCAAAAACATTTTGTTTCTTCACACAACATTTACATCATAACAATTTTTATCTTTTTAAGATGAATCTTGACTGTATTTGCTCAGGTTGTTCAATTCTATTCATAATAACAATCACATATAGATCATTTCATGGTTTTCACACAACATTTCTTGCAATCAGACATTTTATCATTTATGCACAAAAATTTGTAGCAGTTAATCACATCACATTGTCATTCCTTTTCAGCATGTACATGTGTGCATGTTGCATCGATGATCCTCTGTGGTCTTGACATGGCTCGTCATTCGTGTTCTCATTTATATATATAATACAGAAAAAAAGTCGGTAACGGAATGTTATTGGTCCAAAAATAACTAAATATTCAAATTGACAAATGAGAGATGACTATTAAATTAAATAAAATCAATCATATATTCTTCTGCATTAGAATCAATCATATGGGCACTACTCAGGAGACGTGAGCCTTAACTTGAATAGCATCCTATTCTAATTGATCTTATGCCACAATATTTTCATACTATCTTAGGCTCGAAAAATCCATTATACTAAAGTCATTTGCATCCTCTATATAACTTATAGCCTTGAGCAAAGAAGTCGAGTACTCTCTAGTTGAAGCCTTCAGTACCCTTTGAATCCACACGTCTAGACATGCATTGCATTGTAATACATGTAATCCTCCACGCTTTTCTGAGTTTGGGGAATTTAAAATATGGAGTTGTCAGGATACCTCGAGAATGGAATATCCCGTTCACCAATCCAGAGCCCTCTTTGACTGGCATGTGCACCCATTCATGGTACGTGCGAGTCAGCTTTTCCTTTGTCTTACATCACACTTAAAAACTAAAAAATTCATTTACATATAGGTATGGGTAGAGATCATAATATAGTAGGCCCAAAAACATCATGATTTGGATCTGAGTTTTTAAAGAAATTCGAAGGGATCTCATCCTCGATGGTTATTGATCTAAAAATAGGATCAACTAAATAGCCCGTGTGGAGTGGGATACCATAAATTCACCACTCGCTTACCTGTCAAATCAAATCACAATAAAAAAAAGATCAAACCATAGTAAGTCCTAAACGGACCTGGTAGAAGCTATAATCGCGTCCATGCGCCTAAGCGATGAGTTCTTACTCCGTATCTACATATCAAATCTAGAAGCTAATGCTAACTATTTAAATGATGCATTCACACATCCTAAATAACACACTCATATCAATGCAATCACATCAATCCACATCATGATTTTCTTAGTTACATTGTATTTAATTAGCAACTCATCCCTAATTTACCTAATTAGATCATTAACATTCATTCAATACTATTCAAATCATGCAAATTCATTTTATTCACAATCAAGGTATTTAATCATGTCAATTAATCAAATCATAACATCTTATGCTAATAATTATTAATTTTAAATAATTAAATAAAAGGTAATTATATCTCATGTTAACGGCAATTGGGGATGATTAGGGTTTGATCGTGCATCTCGGGAATCAAATTCAGCATCTAGCGACATCCAAATTTGATTGGGTTTGACAGGAGGAATTTGGCAAAAATATGACAATTTTCATCAAATTTTGACAAATCCAATGATTTTCTATCGGCAAAGGTGGCGTGGCCAGGGTTATAAACCCTGTGATTCGAGTCAAGGTTTTATAGTCTAAATCGGGTAGTTCGACCATTATTTTCAGTCGAGCCAAATTTTAATTACGAGATGACCATTCATTTTTCTCACGAACCATTCATTTTTCTCACGAACCATTCATTTTTCTCAAATAACCATTTATTTTTCTCACCAACCATTCATTTTTCTCACTGACTATTCATTTTTCTCACTGACTATTCATTTTTCTCACTGACTATTCATTTTTCTCACTGACCATTCATTTTTCTCACTAACCATTCATTTTTCTCACTAACCATTCATTTTTCTCACCAACCACTCATTTTCTTCCCCCTTGACATCTATTTATTCCACACTTCTGACACTATCACCATCAAGCCACCACCATCCTTCTCACCCAACTTTCTTCTTCTTTTTCTTCTTTTTCTTCTTTTTCTTCTTTTTCTTCTTTTTCTTCCTTCTCTTTTCCCCCACGATCCTTACTCTAGTCGGCCACATACGGCGATTGACGATTAGGTACAAAGTAGGAGCTCACCGCCTAGGCAATAAAGACATGCTCGGAGCTTCTACCAGGTTCGTTTAGGACTCATTCCTATTTTACGCTCTACTCTATTCTGTATTATTTTATTACTTGCAGGATGAGTTAAGTGGCGTTTTATTAGATTTCACTCAACCCAGGTCATTTAAACAATTGATCTTTCGGATTAATAACCTTCGAGGATGGGATCCTTCAAGTATGTTTTTCAAAAGTAAGATCCACCATAAGTTGTCTTCGGGCCTATGATATAAATCTCTACCAAGATCTATATACATGTAGTTTTTGCATTTTTCGACAACCGTACTACGCAAGCGGGCATGTGCTAGTCAAAGCAAAGAATACTGACAACATGTTATACGAGCAGCATGTATCAGTTGAAGCTGGGAATACCGAAAACCATGTTATACGAGCAGCCCCACAACCATGTCACACAAGCGCCATGTGCTAGTTGAAGCCGCTGACAACCATGTTGTGTCAATCGAAGCCAGTGAATACTAACAACTATGTTATGTGTGTGGCATGTGCCCATCAAAGCCGGAAATATCGACAACCATACTACATGAGTGGGTATGGAGGTAAGAAAAGCTTAAGATATAATAGTAGTCCCGAGGGACCGAAAAGTGAAATGAGAAAATGTTGAGAAAGGCATTAGTAGTAGCACATCAGTTCACCTAGAGATGATTTCAGTTCAATAGATGCCCTTCAAAGAGTTTATGAAAAATATAGAAAAATGTTTTCTTTCATTTTGCTCTCATATTTAGTTTGATATTAGTTATGTTTTGGACCAGTAACACTCATTACTGACGTATTTTTATAATATATGTAGGTGACATACACATGTCAGACAATAGAATGTTAATGTTTTGTTTATGTTGGCATTATATTGAAAATGATGTGATGTAATGTAAAGTATGATAATATGATTGTGATATTATGATTTGAAAACATATATTAACGTGCAAATCAAATGATAAAAGTGATATGTGAATAGAATGAACAGGTAGGTCGATACCCAAAACGTATAATATTTTGAGGTGACAGAATTAAATTTTGATGTGAAAAACATGATGCAATGAATGTATATTGATTTATATAATTATATATGTTGTTTTGATAGGGTGACCTTTAATTGCATATTTATGAAAAACTCTATCTATCTTATTTAACGATTTTTTATTGATTTTCATTGAAATTGTTTTGGGATGCAAATTGGTTGCCATGTCATCCATATAGCAGCATTTTAAGGATTCGTGCATTCATCCATACATAGCAATTGATAACTTCCATCTTGAGACGTCGGAGTAGATCCATAGGGTTGGGTTCGAGTTAGCTGACCTAACCGGGACCGGTGATATTTCGGTTCGGTTCTCTAGCGTAAATCAGATTTTGGGCGTTACAGGGGCTACGGGTCGACATCGGCTTGGCAAGCTCGACGCAACCACGGAGAGGATGGGGGCGACGACAGCAGTGACGATCACTGGTGGTGGCCATGGATGTCGGGTAGGGACGCCCGATTAGGACCTTCGCCCTTCTCGACAGTGGCATACGGTGGGGGAAAGGTCATCTAGGTTGAAGGGATGACGACGGTGGAGTGGTGTGGCCAGCAGCGAAGTTGGTGTCAGAAGAATGGTGCAAGTGCACGGCTTCGTCGCGTAGTGGAGTCCGGGAGACGGCCGGGTAGGCAAGAGGAACAACTCGACCGCAATCCGGCGGAGGTCGAGGGAGCGTGGTGCAGGAGGTGGTGTCGGCGGCAAGAGCCACTGTGGAGATCAGGTGAGAGGAGGAAATGTTAGGAGGGGGGTTTGGGTGGTAATTTCATAAATAAAAGCTAGCTTGACTCGGACTCGAGTAAAAAATAACAACTAACTCCTAATAAATTCTTTAAAAACCCAATAAATATGAAAAAATACCATAAAATATAATACACTCAATAATATAGAATGACATATTCTATAATTAATAACTCGCTCAAACTGCTATTTAATACGTCCTAATGCATTATTCGGCCTAAAAATAATTTTATGATCAAATACATAAAAAACTGGCATATTGTCATATACTCTGATAACTAATTTTTTATCAATTTTCTCACATTATTATCATATACACGTGTACACTTAACCCACAACACTCATAACACACAATCGGCCTTGGTTAGCATATGTATCATGAAAGTGACTTGATTCAAACTAACGGCTGAACTGACTAGTTCACTAATGTAAAACTCTGACAGTAAGAATATATCTCATGGTTTAGGTTTACAATTATTGCCATTATATCAAACCAAATCAAATAATATTCTCGATCAAGATCGTGTTTGCTTGATTCTTTTGATTAAAAGTTCAACTTGAGTCAAACAACACGACCATGAGCACACCTCTCTCGACTTGACTCGATTCGAAGCTCAATAATTTGTACGAGATATAATAATTTACATAGTTTTTATATAGTCGTTTATGTAAAATATTAAAAAAATGATAAATATAATAATATTATAATAATAGTTTTACATGATAATATAAAAATTTTGTTCACAAACAGACTATTTGCCACATAATTGAAATAAAATTGAAATTTTTAAAATTTCATGATCAATTATTTCTCAAATTACATAAAAATATATACATATGAATAATGTTCGAGAATTTTCGTTACTCTCATCTGATTGCTTCTAATTTGCTCTAGGTCCTGAATAGAATTGGAAAGCAGCCTTTCTTTCTCCTTTGCTTAGAACCTTCATTCGGTTCCAAAAGTTTCCAGGACTTTCTCGCGTTATAGTCAGTACTAATGCTCCGAACAGTCACTTGTTTATTCTTAACATCTACCGCATATTCAACCAGTCCTGCAAGAACAATATATCAAACTTTAACAATTCCATTTTGGTTCTTTTCCTTGATCTAAAGAAGCAAGAAATCTATATGTAAGTTACGAAATAAGCTTACCATTGATCTTGGAAATGATACGAGACACTCTTCCCCGGCAATGGCTGCAGCTCATGTTGGCCCTCATAACGATGACTTGCACCTGATAAACCATCATCAATATAACTTGTTGATAAGGATTAACTAATCAATGAAAAGAGAGTATTATGAAGAAGAGGTATTACAGAAGGCAAAGTGAGATTCTCTGCAAGTCTCAAAGCTTGAAGTTGACTTGCACCCATTTCCAGACTCTAGGAGCAAGTTCCTCAAATGAAGAAGAGATGTATGTTAGCCCCTTTTAGACTACCAGAGCTGCCTTATATATGAAAAATATCCTTCCAAGATTTAAGAGATTGGCCTTGAATAGTGTCTCATAACATTAATATATATAACACATATGCTAAAAAGAATGCTCCACCATGTAAAGCTCAAACAAACTTAGCCTGCTTTGGCTGCTTCTTTCTGTTCCAGGCTCACTCCTCCCATGTGGGTCAATTTGATAAATTTGATCAATCCGGACAACGGATTGAACTTGGAAGACGCCAATGTCAGCACCATAAGGGGTTCTTAAATACAAGGTGTTGTGGTCCTAAAGCTTATGCGATGCTGATGATACACAGTTTTATAAAAGAAGAGCAGCATCCTAGAAAGAACTAAACTAACATACCCATAATGTGAATGTATTGAATATTGGATGCTTTGGAAAAAAAATGTTATTAGTCACTATATAATTGGTACCATTTGGCAAACTTATAAAACATTTGATATGTAATTACTGGGGGACCAATTGGCGCGGCTGTATGTAATATTCTTCACAATGCCAAGTGCATAAAATAAAGAAAAGAAGAGAGACAATAATTGGGTGTGTAAAAGAAGTAGAATTATCTTGAGGTTTTGAAAATTGGATTGTTTAGTTTAGTAGCTATTTGCCGGCCAGCGGCTGCCCACTACAACAATATAGTTGTTATATTTTTTGCTATCAAGAATATTACCTTGATTTATAGGTGGATTAGGAGTATGGGCTCATGTATTATCTTAAGTGTTTATCAGTTAACCTACCATAAGCAGTGTCTCCATCCAATTACTTATTGGTTGGCCAACATTATTAAGAAGATAAAGTGCAACAATCATGTTATTGTTGTTGTGATACGATATGAATTTAATATAATGGCAAGTATACCGATTGTGATCAAGTAATAAAGTAGTGCGTATATTATCTTTCCCACGGAGACTATCTATTTACTAAATTAAAATTATCAAACGGAATTATTTAAAGCAAAGAAATATGAATTTGTGTGATTTTATCTAAAGTAGATTTATAATTTAAAATTAAATCTAAATTAAAAACAAAATAAAGCTAATATAAAATCTAAGTTTTTCTTAATACGCAAAAGTTATGCTAGAGACTAAAATCCCCTTAAACCAATTAATTGATAGAATAATTGTGATCATAGAATTAATTATTACACTTCATGAGATGGTAGAATTTCTATTATATAATTATCCATTTCGGTGTACTATTTAACTCTATTAAATCTCCTCAATATTAAATACTCTTTCCGGTACACTACTCTATATTAATTTAATTTAATATACATTACCCTTTAGGAATTCCTTATTGTTAAAACCCCCTTTCGGTATATGATTTTAAATGATTTTGTAAATACAACTCCTAACTATGATACTTGTATTTAATTTAATAAACAAGCCTCACTGGCCAAATCATCCAAAGGTATTCAGTCTACTCTCTCAATTCAATTGCAATTGTTTCTTGCTTCAGTCTATGTAATGTTACCCATCGTTGCAAATCTTTGGAGGACGTTATGACAACTGTTAGTTCGAAATTTGATCGGCTTAAGGAAGATGTAAATTCGGACTTGAAAAACTTTATAGGCTATCTAATTGGAGTGCATGACAAATATTCAGAGACTTGTCCTGGAGCTGGTTGAGACCGTGGAAGATTAATAAATGGTGGCTCAAAAGTGTGCAAAGATGTCTGCTTCTGATTTTTGGTTACAATGTGAAGCATAGTTCAGAAATTAGACGATCTCCGTCAAGAGCTCCCGATGGAAATCTTGAAGCAACTCCACACCCGCCTTTTGTTTATCCTTACCCGTTGTACGAGGCCCATACAGTTCCACAAAGAGGAATACCTAGCTGAAGAGGAGCATGTTCTAGGGCTTCATCAATTTAGTGACCTTGGAATTAATCATAAACATAATTCATAATTTGGTTTCCACCTAAACCATGATTATGGAGATCAGATGCCACTCTCGGGTGAGAATTCTGCTAAAAGTGTTGATTCATCTGCAACTAGGAATAGGATATCTTCATGGGAAAAACTTCCCTCTGCTGCCAAAAGAAGTCAGAGAGGCCATTGAATCTGATGATGCAATCTTCAACTGGAAAAAGGATTCATCAAAGGTGATTGATAAGATGAAAGCAGATTCTGATGAACTTACAGACCCCGTAAATTCTTCTGAATATGTTTCAGGAAGTCAAGCTAGTTCAACAACTTCTTCGTTGACTGGAGATAATATGTGTTGGAATGTCAGGGGACTGCAGCTGATGACAATTCGATAATATGTCGAATATACGAATTCCCAATTCCAACTGTTTTTGTGGAAGATCACTCTCAATTATGCACTATTGCTGATAGATGTGACTCAATGAGCTTAACCATCAATGAAAGACTTGATCGAGTGGCTGAAACTCTTGAAATGTTGTTCTTCTTGGAACTGTGGAACTTGAGGAAGGTTCTCATGATGCAAGTAAGGGTATTAATGCAAGCATAACCAAGGGTACTCGTATTGAAGCCCAATATCAAGCTAATCATGCTACCCCAGATTTATACGAGAGCTCTCGTTCAATTTTGGATACGGATAAGCTTTTACTTTAGTAAAATGTAAGGCAGATGGTAATTTAAATGTACTTGCACTGGTCACAAATAAAGCTGCATCATTAATTGAGTGTCTTTCTTCTAATTCTCCAAATTCTAGTCCTTGTACTGGCCATAATGAGCTCTTATTTTTTGGAAGGAGCATAGTATTCAAGTATGAGAATTTTCAGCAGGTATATACAATATTTTCATGTTCAATTTTCAAATTTCGAAGCATATTTGTGAAGAAATTTGAAGATATAAAAAAAGAGATTTACACCTTGGCTTCTTACACATGTTAACCTCTATCCTGAGTTGTTGTGAAGAGTTCTGTGTAAATGTCTATTATATTGATATTTAAATGGTGCCATTCATATTTTTCTTGCAGATACAAAAGTTGCTTGAAGTTACTCATGCAATTGCTAATGCAGATAAAACTAGCCCAGCCTCGTTGGAGTACTAATATCTTGTCTTGGTGCTCTGCAAGATATTTGTCGATGTACATCAATGGACGCACTTATTGTTGACACCTTCGGGAGAAGAGTAGAGAAATAGATACAGTGAGTTGGATTTTCAATTTCTAAACATTTATAGAGTAAAATTGGAGTTTTTTTTCTATTTGTTTAGGTGTAATCTATCATAACTTGGACTCAAAGTTCGACATTAGTGTTTGTTAAAAAGACAGAGTTTATATCATACCAGCTAGATTTTTCTTTTTACTTCCATGAGTAAGTGTATTTGTGTAGGGGTAGTATTGCATGATTAAATTCCACCAAAGGCTTAGGCATTAGCAGTCCCAAGTCGAGCAAAGGACGAGGGTTTGCATGGCATTCAGCCATAAAGAACACTTCTATTTGTAATCACATGGATCCCAATTTGGGATCTGTCCCCAACACCTTTTTGGTATGTACTGAAAGACGTAGTAGTAATCCATTATTAATGCAATAAACTTGATAAAAAAACTAGTGCATTTGGAAACACTGGAAAAAAAAATTCACTACAAAAACTTTTTCATTTTGCCATTTAAATGTATTGTCTATCATTGAAATAACTAGATAAAATATGCGTTAAAGATATAATGGGATTATAACTGAAATGGCAAGATTATGAGCAAAGGAGTGTAACTGATCTCTAATGCCTTAACTGTTTTTTTGAAAGTTGTAAGCAAGTATAAAACTGACACACATGTTTTTCTTACTACGTAGATATATTTCACTTTGAGTTTGACTTCTGTCTTAAGCCTTTTATTATGTTTTTGTTTTTTCATTGGTTGGTTGGTTCACAACAACATGAGTAGACTCCGCTAGTCTGGCCATGTTCATAGAGTGGACTCGATGAATCTGATTGAGATTGCATAGTTTTGCTAGTCAACTCTTCGAGACAACGAATCACATAATAAGTTGTGATAGAGCGTGTTTGAGCCAAGTTGACTTGGTGAGTCTTCTTGGTCTTCTTCAACTATATTGATAAGGGAAAAATACTCAAACAAATGTCTAGAGCATTGTCTTATAAAGCAATATCAACTAAATTCCTTGCCGATGAAGCAAAGTCCCTTATCCTATGGGCCAATGACCAAACACCCTTAGTCTACCAGGCTTCATACTAAAACTTCTACTTACTCCTTCAATGATGTAAAAGTCTTGAGACAAGTAACTCACTCTGCAATTTTCAGCGCATAAATCCTTTTGTGGTAAGAAGCATTTTTTGTTGTTTTTCAACTTGCAAAATAAATTAATTAATTATTACATGATGTCCTCTAAATATATTTTCAATTGCTAAACGTACAGGGCAGATTTTACTATTCCTTCACTTGTAGAGAAAATCTCTATTTGGTTTTGGAATATCTAAATGGAGGAGACCTTAATCCACTGTTGAGAAATCTTGGCTGTTTGGATGAAGAAATGACTCGAGTATACATTGCGGAAGTTGTAAGAGCACCACGTACATCAGCCCTTTGGGAATATAGGCTCCATTTTGAATTACTTGATTTATGTGCTCAATTTTACTTTCATATCTCAGATGCTTGCATTGGAATACTTGCACTCTATGAATGTAATACACCAAGATCTAAAGCCAGATAACTTGCTAATAGCACATGATGAACATATGAAGGTCTATGCTTACCGTAAACTCTAGGATGAAATGCATGTTTAAAATTGATTAGTGAATGTATGATGAAAGCTATTTTTCTAATGGTCGTTTATATCAATGTTTGTTGTACATTCTTTTATTAGAAAATTCTCACATGAATCTCAATTTTTTTTAATACAGCTGACCGATTTAGGACTTTCAAAGGTTGGACTCATCAATAGCACAGATGATTTGTCTGGTTTTCCTGGCCATAGTGACTCTCTTCATGTTGTGGACGAGCCTAAGTATACAGATACAAAGAAAGATCAAAAGCAGGAAGGATGTCAAAAGCAAAATGCCATTGGAACTCCAGATTATTAAGCGCCAGAAATAATTCTTGGAATCGGACATGGTTTGTTGTCTTGATAACCATAATAAAACTTCTTTCAATATTTAGTAGTCGTTAAATATTTGTATGATTGAGCTATTATGTTCTTGTTCCTTTGTTCTGCGGGCATTATTTTATATGAATTGCTTGTTGGCATCCCTCCATTTAATGCTAGTCATCCACAGTTACTTCTAAAGCATCTGTACAACTATATTTCTTGTTTAGTGGCAAATAAAACCAACACTTGCCGAGTACATTGGAGTTGGGGAATTCCTTTGAATAACTTTTCACTTACTTGATTTACTCGTTGATTTTGTGATAGGACTACATGTAAGGAATTGTATACTAATTTTGTTTGACTTTAATGAAACTGCAATTATTTATTACTTGATGGAATCCATTGGAGATTGGGAGAATTGGAAGCATAAGACCTTTGTCTTCAATAAAAAAAGTTATAGTGGTGGAAAGATTCGTATACCAACTTTTCTTTGCAATCTTAATTGGATAATGTCGATAAACTATGAACAAATTTTCTTCTTCTTCTGCTTCCAACTGATACCAAAAGGTATCATGGACGGATCCTAAATTAGGATCCATGTGATTACAAATGATAGTGTTTTTGATGGTCAAATGCCCTTTTTGATACTTACCCTCCTCCTTTGTCCACCAGGCTTAGGTTTGGCAATGGGCAAGTATTGGTAGAGTTAAAAACTACAATTGAATCCATTATTAAAATTCTAAAACTAAGAAAATTTCTCATAATTATTTAAGTGATTACAATGATCTTAAGAATATACTAACAATATTGACATTGATGAACATTCTATATTACATTAGGCAAGCGCCAAGACTTTGTCCTCAGGATTGCAATGCTTATTTGAAATTACTTTAGCATCTTTGTCATCATTTACCTTTCCAAATAATATTGGTAAAGCACATGGTTTGCCTATAGGTAAAACTCCAGCAAAATTTTGCTGAAATTTCAGTTTTGACAGGTTAATGAGGATGGATTTTTTTGGTCTTACAAGGTCTATTCTAGCACTCAGAAAATCTTGATGGTTTCAATATGAAATCATCACAAGCTAGTTGAAATTTCTTACCACACAAAAAGTGTATGATTTTATGATAAAATTTTGCCGTAAAACTAGAGAAATTGGATACTTGGAAAAGGTAATGTTTTAGTGTTGTTCATCTACTTTTGTGGATATATGATACCTTTTCTTCTTTTCACTTCTTTTTTTTGTTTTGTTTTTTCTGAGTCAAAAGCACATGTTCTTGATTGTATCTACACTTATTACAAGTTACATCACCGCTTTTAGATCTTGATTGAAAATCCATTTCAGAGACTAGGTGCAACTGGAGCTAGATAGGTAGCTGTTGGAACTTATTTTTGTTAAATTTAATGTTATCTATGTGGGATACCAGCTTGCAGCATTTTCATCGTGTTAGGTTAAACGTCATCCTTTTTTCAAAAATATTAACGGGGAGACTCTTGCAAGGCAGAAGGTGATCCATTGAAGGTTCCATTTCTTCAAGATTCTGGTTTTGAATGTGCTAACAATGCTAATTTTTCTTTCCAGGCTGCTTTCATTCCAACCTCTGAAGATGCTTTTGACACAAGTTACTTCACAAGTCGTTATGTGTGGAAATCAACAGATGGTTGTGAGCATGACGCTGCCAATGGTTATGATGATATGTCAGACTCATGTACTCCAAGCGAAAGCAACAGTCCTTACAGTTATGGGGAAGAGGTAATTGATTAGTTCTTGAACCAGGGTGTAGAAGGTTCTTTTGAATTAGCAAGTACTAATAATTAGTAGTTTTATTTAGCGTCCAAAGTTAAGTTGCATAATAGTTACATTGGAGAAGAATTTCTAAGCAATTATGTTTTATCTTGGCTTTAAGAGTTCTATGCTAGTAATATTTGTCACTAGAGAATCCTTAAATTTCAGATTGATCAGCTATTGTAAACTGGACTTGGTAGGTTGAGCAGTTGCTGGTGCACAACCAAAGTAGGTGTGGAATCAGCCATATTTATATTGCATCTTAGATGACTTCAATGTAGGACTCCCTGTTTATTAGAATCATTAGTCTTCTACTGACGCTTTTCAACATATTTAGTTTGGTCAGAATGGTCAGTATTGTCCCTAGGTTTCGTTACTGGTATAATATAAGACATTCAGAACCCATATCCAAAGCCATGAAAGCAAGTTTTGACAACTACAAAATATGATCGTGGATCGACATCTGCTTCCTATAGATTTACAGATTTGCCTAGAACCGATGCGTAGATTGTACTATGAGACTTTTTGTTAGAATGGGAGAATGTTGCTAAACATTCAAGGATTAATTTAAACCTGGAAATAGTAGCCTTATGTAGTTGAGATTAGGAGTTCTAAAACTAGGCTGAATACTAAATCGTGTTTTAATTTAGTATTTTTTAACTGTCTGCTTAAGAAGTTCTATTGTGACTAGTTAGCAGCCTTAAAACAAGAGATTTTTCCCCTTTATTTATTGACTGAATAAATCTTCACTTTGTCCATTTCCTATGTTCTTTTGGTCCTCAAGCTTCTCTCCTGTCATCTTTGTTCTCTCTTTCACAAGTTCTCTATTATAATCCTTAAAGCAAACAATGAATACGTTTATAAATATGTAATCATACTGATTCTACTATTTGTTGATGTATGCTGTGATTGATAGAAAATACAAAGCAGTTTGTTAATTGAAATGATGATAATGACTTTAGTTGTGCGCAAACATTGGTGTGTGATTAACTAGCACTGGTGGACCTATTTATTCTCTATTTCTATGTTAGTGCCATAAAGCTAGCATCAAGATAATGGGAGTGTGTGTATTCTTCTAATTCTGTGTCAATGCTTGTGAAAATAGGGTGATGAATGTGGTAGCCTGGCAGACCTTGGGAACCCAAACCTTGAAGTCAAGTATTCTTTTAGCAACTTCTCATTTAAGGTACAGACTTCATATGATTGTTTTTCCTCTTTTCCCCTCTACTCTAATTATCGTTGGCTCCAAAATATTTGCATCTTGTTTTACTGTGATCAGAACATTTTTCAACTAGCTACAATCAATTATGATATGGTAACAAAAAAAGCTAAAAGCCCAAAATCCCTCTGTTCAATGATATTTAGCTACTAGACATACGGATTACGGATGATGGACTTCAACAGACGTACAAATGTTTGGGCCCTTGAATATGCTTGAGAAGGGAGAGCGAAGGTGAAAATCTAGCCACGAGGTTATGATATGAATGAGTAATTTTTTTGTTCTGTAGATACTAACCGAAAAAAGAAAGCCTTCGCAGTTTTAGAATGTAAATATGCTGAAATATGTTTTACCATGTTAGATGATCCAGTCATAGTTTACAGTTGACATGACAGGCAACATTTGTCAATGGGTGCCCTTAAAAAGGCACTTGGCTGGTGACTTCCTTGTTGGTAGTTGATGTAGTTATAACCTTGTCGTTTGTTGTATAGATCTTAGTCAAGCAGCTCATTATAACAGGAGAGGCTCGAGTTTTGTTTTGTTTTTTTCTCCTTTGGTAAACTAGAGAGTTAAATGGAGACTAGGATATTTAACTGAAATCTATATAGATTTTTTTGCTGGCATTGAGACAATTGGATTGTAAAGATGCCCTCAAGAGGAAAGAAAATGAACGCTAGTTGGCAAGGCTTAAACAGTGTGATATACTGGTTTGATTATCTGTGGGAAATTTGTTGGCTATAGAATTACAATGATGAAGAATTGATCCTGTATGTTTCTAAGAAAAATAGTGTACCTTTTGAATTATAATTGTTTCACTATTGATCCGAGTATTGTGTTTTTTCTTTGTTGATTTTCATCCTGTGTTTGTAGAAATCGTTTCGGATTGTTCTTTTCTATTCCCTGGTTATTTAGACAAAGAAAGAAATGGTTTTATTCCAATGAGATCATTTTCACTTTTAGACAAGCTTGCAGAATTTTTGACTTAGGCAATGGAAGATGAATTGAATTTGATTCCATTCATGTAGGCGATTGAATTTAGTTTGTAACATGATACAAATTTATTGTAATTGGTAAGTGCACAAATCATGATCAATTAATATAATGATGAGTCTGAGTATTGTTCCCACAGAGGATATAAGTTATTCAACCAATTATAATTCTCAAATTAAATTATCTAAATATAAGAGAAAATAATTTTCTTTAGGATTTTTAATATAACTATATTCTAAAATAACAAATAAAATAAAGAAAATATAATCTGATTTAAATTTATGATTTTTCGATATGTGGTAGAGATTTGATTTTATATTAACCAATCATTAATAAAATATTTATGAAGACATTCAATTATTACCCTTTAGACGGTGGAATTTTAAGTATTTAATTATCTGTTACAAGTCTAATCAGATATTTACTCAGAAGTGTTGATCGATATGATAAGTTTAATAACATGCTACTAATGGCCCTAATTAAGTTCTTAAAACAACTTGCTTCTCGTATAAGTTGTAGATTAACAAATGTCTCAAAATTGCCATTACTACAATCTATTTAAGATGCATTAAACCCACTGGAAATATATGCATCTGAAGTTTTACGGTTCTTCGCCAGTGTTCACAAATATGCCACAAAACAATATTTCAGTACAATAAATTTAAAAGCCATGTCTTCTTGGCTGGATTTCACATTTTGCCGACGAAAGGGGGGAAAATTTTGAATGATGATTAAAAGAGAGTAATTAAAAACAGCCGACATCACCTTTCAAAACACAACAAGTCTGCCTAACAATCTGACTCTGAACTAGTTTAGTCTATTTGCAAACTCTGAGTTCAAATTACTTCCAATACACAAGGTTCCAAAGTACATCCCGTGTCAATTGAGGAGAAGAATTTTATAGTCATGTTCTTCTCATCAAATAACCCAGAAAAACGCCGATCAGTCCAACGAGCACCAACAATAGGAATGAAAAGCGTACACTCTGCTTGCTTCCCTCGTGCCTCAGCAATTCCTACATGTAACAAAATGCCTGAGGTTCTCTTCTCGTCACTGAATTGATGTCATTTTATTAATCGTACTCTAGTGAGCACTAATTTGATATGCTAATTTGAGAAATGAGTAAAACTGAGAACTCTCTACCAATTCTTGCCGAAGCCTGGTGGTCTGTTGGACAGCATTGTTCTTCTCTTCAGTCAACCTTGAAATCGTGAGCCTTGTCTGCATGTGCACCCGAGTGAATCACGTCAATACGGTAATAGCAACTATCACACACACATCGACTGGACCACAAACTATTGAAATAATCATGCGTTGACTGCATAATCAATCTCAAAGTACAACTATAACATCCACATCCAAGACCATCTCTTCTTCTTCCATCACCATACTCGCAGATTCCCCACCCATCAGATTTTTCAAAAAAACACATTGTGAGTAAAAGAAAAAGAAAAAAGAACACTCTATATAAAAAGAATCAGTACTTAAACAGCTGACATTACTATATACAAGCAGAAAGGAAAAGAACACTCGACAAGTAATAACATCCCATAGGGTTCATTTTATAACTATTTCTTGCCAGAAACATTAACATCCTCTTATAATAGTTGATGCCAGCAGATTAATATTCAGGGAAGACTACAAAGAAGTTGGCTTTAGTGGGAGTACTTTTGTACATCCTTCAGATATCAGAGTTTCTCAAAGAGCTTTACACAAGACCATCAGAAAAACTGATATTTGACATTGCAAACCTAGCCACCAACATGATTAAAATAATTAATATAATAAAACTGGCAATTAGACCAACATCTAATGTTTTTTATCACCCCTTACAGCCCCCTGCCACCCACCCACCTGCTTCTGTCATTAGCTCATATCATCACCTACACTTTTACTACTACACTGTTATCCCTAAAAGCGGATCCCTGGGTTTAAATTATGACCCTCCACCACCCACCTCACTTCTACCACCAGCTTTTTCCACCCTGAATTCCTACTGTTTGCTATCCCTAATGGCTAGTGAGTTTATGACCCCCTGCCACCCACCCCACTTCCGTCAATCTAGTAAAATTAAACTAATCACTAGATTTGCCACCATCCCATTTAGAAGCAAGTCATCACCACCGACAAACTAAGTAGATATTGTTCACTCGCCTTCAAATCAATCCATACTAAAAAAAACTATGAAATTAACCACAAGAATCTCACGTTTTTAATATATTAAAATTGAAATATCGCAATAAATGTAATACTTATCCTAACAATTTTTAATTAGAAGACATTAGATTTAAAAACTATTAAAATTACCAAATCTATTCTTAGGTGGAGATCCATAGTTTCTTAACTATTTCCATCAATGAAGGTAATAATAGTATGCAACTGAAGTATTTAAGTACAAGATTTAAATTCTCATAATGAAAGTGACATTAGTATGTACATAAAGACTTCAAGAACATAATATAACTAAATAGTATCCTTATGTGCAGATGGAAGCAAATGGAAAGATTTAAAATGTATTAAAACATATTGGTTTTGGAATAAATGCTTTGGAGAAAGAATTTGAAGCTAAATTCAAGCTTCTAAGTAATCAAATTGATGTTATGGATAATACAATAGCTGAGGTGAGTTTAGTGTGTTGCCTTCTACATATATTCTTAAAATTGAGTTTTCAAAAAATATTGCATTTATGATAAGTAATTCTTTGATATTGATACTAAGATATTTCATTTACCTATACCCCGAAATATGTTCCACTGAATTAAACTGAGTGAAAGTATCAACAATGAAGTACTAAAAGGATGTAATCACAATGTAAGAGTCAACATCAATACGGCAAGCACAAAACACAAAAAAGCGACTAATAACAATAACATTCCAAACATGGAATATGTGATAAGACATTTAAAGTTATACTAATAGATTAGGTCGTTATTTCAATATATGGTTTTCAGGAAGGCTTTGCAGAATGCGAACAGGTTAAGCATGTATCCTACATTGGAAATTGACACACTACCATCTAATACATTGCCCAAAAAAAATCATTAATAAAAAATAATGAAGCCAAATTTGAAAGAATAAGATCTAAAGCTCACCTCAGCATCTTTATCTTGAGATTCCACATAGACTCGTGAAACCTGAATCCATCATTAATAAGCTTGCATACTCTTTTTCAAACAAAACAATATAAGAGAAAAGAAGCATACACAATACAAACAAGGGGACTAAAAAGAAAGTGCACACTTACAGCAGAGAAATCCACTGAATTTGAATTTCCATTGTCGGACATTGAAGCCCTAGGTGACGTATCCTCCTCGGATCCTTCCGGTACAGGCGAAGGCGGCTGAGGAGGAGAGACATAAACAACTCGCAGCTTGCATTCCTCAACTAAATTCCCAGACTCCTTATTGAACTGTTCATACCAATCCCCAAGATTCAATCAATCACCAACCAAGGAAAAACACATGATTCATTCAAAAGAAAACAAAAGCAAAACACCATACAGCTCTCACCATGTCTGGTATTATATCCTTAGGAGTAGCTCCAGCTTGGGTAACCACACTTTGTAGAAGAAACTTATCCTTGCACACCATATCAGGAGGCGCCTCCCTCTGAGCTTGCATGGTCACTGATCCCCCTCCAAAACACATCAAACCAACCTCATCAAACCCAAATTACATCACCATACTTCACAAACAAAAAAACCAAACGCTTAAAGATCAAAAGACCATACCAACAACATCGCAGGTAGCACGGGGCAGCACAATCCCAGTGTTTGGCCGAACGCAGTACTTCTTCGGATTCGTCGTCTTAACCTGATCAACAATAAAATTATATGTAAAAAAACAACACAATCAACCACCAAAACAGCATCTTTACAATTCAATTCACATAAAAAAAACAACTGCACAGCTAAGATTGGGAGTTTTGTAACACAATCAACCACAAAAATCACATCTTTTACGATCAAATCTACACCAAAAAAACAAAACAAACAACACGAGGAAGATTTTGGGGGTCGTACTTTGAATGCGACGTAGCCGTCTGTCTTGTTCGAGAGCTGGATAGAACACGAGATCTGCTTCTTCAGCTCGACTACACAGAATTCAACAAACGCACAAACGAATTATAGTCTCATGATCATCGCAACCTCAACCGCCGGAGATCACAAACAAAGCAAAAAGCAGCAAACTTTACACCCAAAAAGGAGCACAAATTCAAACAAACAACGATTGAAGAAGAAAGGCATTGGGATCGCGAAGGAAGGTAGGATGTACATGGGAACTTCAGCTCCTGGGGGTCGACGGTGAGGAGGTCGCCGGAATTCATGGCGGCGGCGGATCTGGAATCGCCGGATCGGCGGCAAAATGTGGTGGAACAAAAAATAATACAAAAAATATAAACAAAGCGGTGGGCTTTTCCTGAAGGATATAGGAAATTGGGGGCGGTGTTTATGATTTTTGCTAGTATGAGGGCTTGTGTGAAATTTTGTGGAATTGAGGATTTGGGGCCCACTTGCAGGTTCACTTTGTGTAGGTCCACAACTTTTTGTAGAGTGTTTATAATAATAATAAGGTAAATAATAGAGCTTTTAAAAAATATATAATAGAGTTTTGGTTTTTGGAAAAAATAATAGAGCTTTTTTGTACTTAACTGGTTAATATCTCGTGCAAAAAAAGGAAAAGAAAAATTAAAACATAATTGCTCCATAATAAATATCTTTTTTTTAATTTCGTTCTTTAAATTATTCGAAGTAGAGACCACAAGAGAATTGCTCAAAATACTGTGATACATATAAAATAAAAATATAAAGAAAAAAACATCGGCTTCATGTGTTGATGCTTTTATGTCAACTCCAATTAATATAAACTATTAAATTATAAAGCTGGTTTTGCTTATAAATTAGTAATACCATCCCAATCTACAAATGACGATGGGACCATCTTCCTCATTTGCAAGCCAAGACTTTTTAGATACCAAAAAATTAACCTTTTAATCCATATTTAAATATTATTAAACTGAGTCAACGATCTCTTCGTAACCGGTTATTCGTAAGGGCCACATTTAGGTCTACGCATACGAGAGGCTATATAAATGAATCGAAAATAAGATTTTCTAAAAAAAAAACTTCCAAAATCTATATATTTGTAGAAATTGAATGAGATATACATATATTTATTTGCATGGTCCAAAAGTACCCTTTTTACAATATTTAAGAAATGAGCATGTTTTATTTCTTCCCAATATAGAATTAGGGATCAAAAGCATCAGGCTTTTGATATAAGATCATGTGGCTTCCAAGTTATCTAATCTCATTTCCATCAAAAATGTTAGGATGAGAACCACCACCATATATGAGAGGACCATCTTGTTCCCAACTTGCACTTATTCTAAGAGGAAGAACTGTTAATAGTATGCAGGCGTGCAGAATTCATATGCTAAGTTCTTTCATTGTGTGGTAGAAAAGATTGCCCCGTCTTTGTTCACTACTTGCAATATTCTTGGAGAAGACATTTAAGAACAAACTGATAATGACACTTATAATATTGCAAAGTAGACAAAAGGAAGTTGGAGTTGAGTGCAGTCACCTTCTGTTCTGGTGATGAGTTTGATAGGATAAAATTAAAAATGGTGAGCAGGTCGAGATGGAGGAACTTGCAGTGCAAGTAGTTTCACTTGCACCTCTTCCTTTGCTTAGAAATATGAACTTGCCAACTGGGAAGTCTGGATTAGACTTTTTTATTATTATTATTATTATTATTATTATTATTATTATTATATATAAGTGTTTCTATTATTATTATTATCAATTCAAGATATGGGTGTGAACCGTTTAGTGACAATTTTGTTAAGTTACTTTGCCTTCTTATGTTTAGATTGGTGCGCGATCCCCATTGAGAATATAAAATGTTTAATCATCGGTTAATCCATCACATTATAATGTCCAGCTTGATGTTAATTTATTGGTAAAGCAAATTTTATAAATCAGAAAAGTGAAAAACAAGAAAGAGGCAAATAAGTAGCATTTTTTTCAGAAGGGTTGGCGGTAAATCAACGGTGAATAAGACTTCGCTGCTTAGTGATAGCTTGAAATCAGAATTATTAAGTTTTTAATACGAAACGTTAGGAACAAAAATTATCAATAAGTGAGAAATTTATTAAAATAGATATATATTTTGAAGGTTTCGCTTAGCACGCAAGAGGTACAGGATCGATACCCCGCATCTTCAATCTCTACATTATTCTTTGCGTTCCAAATTAAAACTTCAATCCTTCCATTGTGTTTTTTGGCGTTCCAAATTATAACTTTAATCCTTCCTTTGTTTTACTCCTCAACGTACTGCACTTTAATATGAATTTTCGACCATTAATTTGAAGATTGAAGTACTGACCAGTAGAAACTAGAAGACGTTTTAACCATCCATACATTTTGTCCTGGCAGGTGGTTCATAATTCGTATTACAGAAATCCTTTTTTTATTATTATTACCGAAAAAGAAAAAGAAATGATTTGATATAACCCATCAAACAACCAACGAAAAAACCACCTACTTGACCGTATCCACTGCTCTAAATCGGTCTTGGCAACAAACCAGGCCAACCAATCACGTTCCCGATATTTACAACTAATTTAGGTTCTCTGGGCAAGGTCACACTACAACTTACAATGGAGTAGCTTTCACTTCATAAATCAAAATTTCCCCAAAGACCCAATAATCATTTTACTTGTGAACTTTGAGCATAATATGGCTCATTTCACGAGATAATTTTTCAAGAAATGTTTATGATAAGAGTCATACAAGAACTACAGAGATCCCATTCTCCTATCAAATGGTAGACTGTGCCTGCTGAGAACCTGTCTACACGCGAACAGGGATTTCAAGGTTGTTCATAAATATATCCTGTGTGGGCGATGAATTTAATTTATCGATTAACGACAAGAACTACAGAGATGTGATAAACCTGCATGCTGCACAAACTTCCTACACATCAAGATCATTGATTTCCAGTAGCACTTCAGAGCTAATTAAGAATAGTCTCCGATTGGGTACTTCGCACAATAACAGTCAAAGTAGCCCTGCATAAGGGCGCCTCGATCCACGCCCTGGAATTTCAGTAAACTTTAACTGCATCCCCTGAATTAATATCTGATGAAAGGAATACCACAACCAGAGAATGTTTTACCTCCATTCCCGCCTTCCAGGGAAGAATAACACTTTATGCACGCCAGACTTGGAGGTCTTAACTGAGAATGCAAGTCATCATAATGGGTATATAAATTCAAAATCTGGAAATACCAGTTACCTCCTATAAGCTGAGAGAGAGTTTTCTGCTTTGCCACCACCCACTAATGCAATAGGTATTGGAGCTGTCATCCTATACTGATCTGAGAAAGAAGCAGTCTTGATTGACTTGACCACAAAACAGTAAAAGACACCAGAGCGCATAAGAAGAAATTGAACAATACATTCAACGAGTTAAAATAAAATGCAAGATTAAAGAGACTCATACCTGCCTCAATCCATTCTTCTAAAGTACGGTAATTGATAGTATATGATCACACATAGAGCTGTATAACAGGAAAAGGTATTAAATTTATCATGACACTTCCAGATTTAAACACGATCATGAGCAATCAAAGAGACACAATGGCCTACCTTCCCCTGACCAGACAGCCAGTCTAATGGACACCCTCTAATACCGCCTATTAGGGCTCTTCGATGATTTCCTGTAGCTATTTCTTGGAGAACGGGACCGACTCCTTATGCGTCCATTTCTTTCATGGTATCGATCTCTTCCTGTATCCCTTCCATTTCTGTTATAGTTAGTTCTCCTGTCTGCATCCCCGTCACTTCTACTATTCCTGTCACAGTGCCTATTCCTTTCGCTATCACGATCTCGATTCCTGTCCCGCTCATGAGACCTATCCCTTTCATCTGCAACAAGTCGTCGGCTTCTGCTTTCATTTTCCTTTTCCCTTGACTTTGCCCTTTCTTCTGCCTCTTTTTGCCTTGTTAATCTTTCGTCTTCTCTCGCTTTCTTTGGCTTCCTGCAAGTCAAGACACCATGTTATTCACGTAACTATGCTATTCACGCCAGCGGAGAACACTCATACGGCTCTATTTACCTTGTATTCTGAGAGGAAATCACGAATCATGCCATAACCAATATGTTGTTTTCCAGTCACGTGAGATTGAGTTCTCTCGGCAGCATCATTTGCTATCAAAAAGATCCACATATTTCACACAAGGCCATTTTCTTTTCCTGGGTAAGCATCAAGGCCTTTTCCGCTGCAGTTGTTGGTTGGGTCAGGATTGCTTTTTCAACATTCAGCACTTCAACCTATGAACATCAAGCAACACAAAAGTGAAGTGAGACCACATGTCTTCACAAAACCATAGTCAAGCAAATATTAGGTATTTTTCTATCGTCTATTCATCAGTCAAATACCTTTTTCATTAGTGCTTCTGCCTCATCCACTTTCCCAGCTTCACCAAGGCTTTCAACTTGCTCAAGTAGTTTATTGATTTTTTCCTCCAAAACCATAAGTTGCTCAGACTTCTCAGCAGAAATCGGAGGTGGTGGTGGTAGAACTTCTTCCTGAGCTAATCGCTCTCGACCTCGTCTAACTCTCCTATCCAAATCCATTACCTGAAACACAATATGGTTTCTATTATATTAAATGTAACAACATTTCGGTAAAAAATAGTGACCATGTACATCACTGACCAGTTTCTCACAAAATTGGGCTCGCTCTGCTTCAAATTTTGGTGCATACGAATCATGCCTAGGAGACTTCTCAAACCTAAATCCACAAAGCACTTATCATGTTAGCAACTTAATAAAATTCACTAAGAATGTTAAAACATTCCATAAATGCAACAAAAGCACCGCCAGTGATGAATAAAACCCAAACATTCAAGAAAAAGTTTAAAAAATTAGATTTACAACAAGCTACATGTGCATTCTCAATCCTCGTGCCCAACCTACAAAGAAGATAATCATACTAAAGGACGAACAGGTACAAATACGAAAGCACTATCAAAGGAAAATAACTGAGCTCTAGCCTTTTCTATTTCTTATATAATGTGAATCACTCTGGTGGTTTTCCTATTTCTCAGCAATCCCATCGACTAAAACAGAGAAGTAATAAAAGGCTCACTGACAACTCCATGTTAAATATAAAACCCTCCTAAAAAGGATTTCTTTCAAAGATTTCGAAACAATAACCTCGAATAGACAACGCAAAAGCCAGAATGTCTGCCATGTTAAAGTTCGCCCTAGTGCCCTAGAACACCCCACAAGTCAAAATTCTCATTTCTAGCAAATAAACAGTCACTTCAATCACAATGTGCACAATGGAATATATCACTCACAAGCCACCATCCACATCAACAAAGCCCACAAAAAAAAAGTTCTCAGCTAATAACGAACGTATAAACACACTACAAAATCAGACAGTCTCATCAACTAACACCAGTACCTCTCTTTCAGCTTAGGGTCATGGATTCGCGGGCAAACTCCTGAACAAACAAAGAAGGCTAACATCAAAACGTAGATAAGAACAGAACCCACTCAATCAAATTAGACAACCCACTAGCAGCCCGACACACACCAAGATCACTTCTAGTGTTCACAAACAGGTCGTGGGGGCAAAAGCGAACCATGTAGAATCCGCAAGCCTCCCTGTCGTCCCAAGAGACCCCTTGTACCCCCTCTTCTCCTCATCCGTCATGTTGCGAGCTACAACCACACATCCAAACATCCATTAAACAACCAAATCGGGGAAAAAACTATCAAAAAAATCCGAAAAAAAAAACACCAGATCCCATGAGCTCGTCGAGAAGAGCCCTCTGAGCATCCATGGCTCGAATTTGATCCTCATAAACGCCGGAATCGGAGGATTGTGAGGGTCGGGGTTCGGGGGTTTTGGGAGGGGCAATTCGAGGTAGGAAGAGGAAGTCGAATCCGAAGCTCCCGGGGCTTTAGTGGGCCTCATCCAATTCAACTCTTCATGGGCCTTATAAAATATAAAATTATTAATTTTATATTTTATATTAATTATGAAAACTTTTTATAGGGGGTTGCGTTATTTTGATCCTAAAAAATATAAAATTATTATAACGATATACAAAACAAATATATATACATATAATAAAACATTGAACAAAATATATTATAATATAATAATAATATATAAAAGCGAAAAATTTTATACGGTACCACCATGTATCAAGTGAGATTTCTCAACTAAGTTTCATATTTAATATTTATTAAAATAAAATTTTATTTACAAGTGATAATATACTATAGATTTTCAACTTTAGTTAACAATATTTTAACAAATGATTTACCTTATTATGTTGTACTTTAGGTCGGGTCGTTTTAATAGTATCAGAATCTATTAGATGGCTGGCTGGACTAGGGACGTTGGCAAGGTCGTATCAGATTATATTAGATAGTTGGTTGGATCAGGGACGTTGGCAAGGTTGATGGTTGGCGAGATTAGGGATATTGGCAAAGTAGTATTAGAGTCTTTTAGATATGGACTAAGGACGTTGGCAAAGTTGTCGGTTATGTGCCAAAAAGGTTTTTGTCTATGGCTAGTAACTAGCCAAATGTAGAAATTTTTGAGATAAAATTTCCTAAGGTGAAGGTGGGTGGATTACGAAATGCCTCAACTTAGTCCCACAACTAATGCATAATGAGTTGCGATCTTATTTATAATTGGTAAGGGATTATTAATTTTAATTTAGTTAATCACTTTTAAAAAATGACTTAGCCTATTAGTTTGTAATTAAATAGTTTGCACTTACAGGTGGTATTCGAATCATGTTTCCCATAGAATCATGTAAATCAATCCTTTCCTTAGTATTAGAGTCATGTTTCCCACAGTTGAAAGTTTAAAAGTCCATTGTCCCAAGGGTAAAAAAATTTTATATAAGCATTGATTATTATTTTATGAAATTAATTTCTATTATTTTAGATGGTAAATATATATTGGTGTGTACAAAATGGGTTGCTAGTGAAGTCAACAATGCGAGTCAATGTTAAAAAGACAACTAAGGGTGTAGGGACTAGAAGGGTGTCCAATTCAATTATTGTGGATATAATGGTATCTTAAAAATTTAGAGAGTGCTTAAGGTTTGGAAGATATGAATGGTAAGGACAATAATGGACTAGCCCAAGAGTCAAAAGTGTCAGGTTGGGAGGTTGGTATAACAATAATATTAGGTAGTTCAAGATATTTTTTCTAAGAAAAAAAATCGGTTAGTATGGTGTACAAATAAATTATATGATAATAAAAAAGAATGACCACTAGATGATATGAAAATTTGGATAATTATTAAATAATTAAAAAATAATGTGAAAGAAGTTGATATGATGCTTTATATCATACATTATGCATAATTATGTACCTTTTTATTGTCAAAAAATAAAATAAATGTAATAAAAAGAAAAAAAAGATGAAACAACGTTGATACTATTATTAACGGTGAGGGGATGTTTTGAAGAATTGACAATAAAAAATTCCCTAGTGGGGATTGAGGTAACAACTTTTAGATCCAGAACAAATTGTAACTCGAAGGGCAAATTAAAAGGAAACCTTTAGAAAAATATGAGAACCCAAGGTATCGTATAGGTAATTGATTTATGGAAATATATCTTTAGCATATTAAAAAGCTTCATTGAGTTAGAGGACATTCTGAAAGTGTGTTAAGGCACCGGTATAGAATAATCTGTCACTTATGTGTCATGCTAGATACACGAACACTTAATCAATAAGCATATATATGACATCTTTACAATCAGAGGTATTATCATATGGATGGTATGAAACACTTGTGTGATCTAGATGATAAAGTCATGAGACAATGTGCCTTGTTTTAACTATGTATATGAAAGACAATGCTTAGATCGAGAAAAAAATGCGCTAATGAATTGTAGTCTACTATGTGACAATCTTAGGTTTATGAAAAAGTATAGAGACCAATGAAGCATAAAGACATGTGTAGAGTCATTTTAAATGACTACTCAAATACAAAAGAGAATCAATTTTTGAAGAGTTTTCAAATAATTTGGTTTTAGGATGTATAAGTAGCGAAGAAGTGGATCAAAATGACTCACATAATTAACCATCACAAAATAAAAGTAGAAAGAACATTGTAAATCGTGATTTTTCTAAAATAAACTTTTATAAGAAAATAAAAAGATATTTAAATTAATTTCTATAGAGCTAGGTACGTGTATACCAATGCACAATGCAGGAAATGCCTAAAATAAAATAAGAAAGAAGTTAGATGAATGAGTAACCTATTATATTTTGATATCATTTAATTATTTTATAATATTATCTTTTATTTCTTATTCATGAAAATAAATTAAATTACGATTTTACTATATTATTATTACAAGAAAAAATAGAAAATTTAAATTATCTAAAATTATGTCATATTTTAAGTTTTATAATTCTTAAGTAGTCAAATTTTTTAAATTAATAAATTAACAAAAATAGACTAATAATTATATACGAATAATAAATAGCTGAAAATCATCCACGCATACAAGCAACTAATTTAAAAACTTTTACGAAATAGTAAAAGATAAAAAGAAAAGGTTTGATCCTTTTTTATTTTTTATTTTTTCAAACGCTTAGATGTATATTTGACATAGATGTGGGCCCGTAACCGATTGACGCCTGATGGAGACAGGCCCACAAATGTGACACGGCATTATATCGAAGGTACGAGAAAAAAATTTTATGCAAGACATTTATATTTACTTAGGATTTATTATATTTGGGCTACAAAAATTTTGCCAAAATTAACCAAAAAAATAGTAAAAATTCACAAATTTATTGAAAATTTTTTTTTCCTGTGGGTAGAAATCTGTCGTTCATTATTGGAGGCTGAGTCATAACAATTGATCGGCTTATGGACAATTGTGATATGGAGTTGTATCCATTGCAATGTGGGTGAAAATCTCCGGGTTTTTTTTTCCAGGCGGTGAAAATCTATTTCTTAATATATATTGACAACTTTATTTTTTTCCCAAAGCCATATTGGGCACTTTATATTGAAGTATTCTTAGACCACCAATAGAAAGCTTACACGTGTTATGAGTAGTTGAATGATCTTAACAATAATTTACTTAATGGTGACTGGTTTATGGGTTTTTAAACATACTAATTCACGCACCGACGGTAATTACGCTTTTGTGCTGTTATGTTATTTTATATACAAAAATTGCAACTTATTCTTTTAATTTCCATCTAAACATTAAAAAAATTAAAAACAAAAGTCAGTATCTTCATTTTAAATCTCATTTTATAAGTTATCATATGCTATTTGAGTTGGGTTTTCAAATTTTGATTGACCTTGGCCGAAACCAAGTCTCATAAAGCATTCTCATAATAGGGGAAAGATTGAAGTTATCAAGTCACATTGAAGACATATACGCCTTTGTTTGTCTTTTTTAATTTTTAAAGCCCTTGAACTACATTAACCAGCAAAACCCAGATGACAAAAAGCTAACACTAACAGTGAAAAGTACACTTAACATAAATCAATCACACGACTACACTTCCTTCTACAAGCTAGCATTCTCATTCCATCATTTATGTTTGAAACTAGAAAGTGCCTCACTAAAGATGGCTAAGCAATGACAACATTTACTCTGTAAATCTAGTTCATATGGGCATTAAAATGCCCTGCTTAGATCAATAGGGTTGCCACAAATTACCTTTTTAATGTGTGTGCGACACTTCTAATCAATGTTGTAAAAAAATTATCATTCTAGCACTCCCGCCGAAACAATGGAGGATGTGAACAACTAATAATCTCATATGCACTGATGAATAATCTTTATCAATAAGCAGTATCAGTTATAAAGCTTTTTTTATTTTCCAAAACAACATAAAACTTTACCAATAGTTGAACTAGATCTCGAGTATCTTGTTATTTACAATGTAAAGACTATACAGCTGAATGATATTCAAGTGAATATAGTTTCCCAAACAAACAGCTAGTGTTGGCATTGTCATATAGAACTAGTATGAGTTTCAAGCGCACCAAGTTCATATTTGTAAAACAGCGAATTCCTGTTTACCTGTAAAATGGCCTCATCATCCCGCCACCGCTCTGCTCATTGAGACAATATCTACATTCAGCAGTTTGGAGAAGCAACAGAATTATGAAATCACTGTTCATTGTTCATATGAGCATATAATGATTTTATGGCACCATGTTTGGCAGTGTTTCTTCAAACATTCATTTTGTCACAGAATGAAACTGAGTCCCCTAAATTCATGAGTCAAGCTTCCTGATGCTGCATCTGAGCAGCGAATCCAGCAAACCAGGCCACCCTCATCAGCTGCATACCCAGAATTAGGATCCACCATGAAACCAGACCTCGAATGCTATGTACAACCCACAGAGGAGCACCGATCTCAATCCCCAATCTCAATCCTCTCATTAGCTGCAACACCCGATATGCTTCGTAGACAATAGGAGTCACCAACCACACAGGTGATTTCCACCGCCACGTCAACATCTCCGTTATCATCTGTACAGCCAAAAGTAGAAGATAGGGCCCAAGTAACACTGCAAAGGAGATAAATGGCAACTGTCCCTGAGTAAAGCTTTTGCTTGAGAATAATAGCATCGCCATGGGAATGAGGACTCCTACTATACTTGCACTCAAATTCCAGAATTTGTAACTTTGAGGCACATTAGAGATGCTTGCTTGAATTGGGTTCTTCGGACGAGCGCAGGAATCCGCCATGAGAAGAAAAAGGGTGGCACCCATATTGAAAATACAGTCAAGGCCCACCAAAGAAAGTACTCCTGCAATGTTGGGGCCTACAAATACAGCAGAAAGGGGCAACCATAAAGTAGGAACAACACCAGTGGCAAGCAAAACTGAAGGACCCAAAAGCCACATTGGCCATCTAGGAGATTCTGGCTGCACTGATGGTTGTTGCTGACTGTCCTCAACATCTTCTACTCTTCCTGAAACGAGGGTTTCATGAGGAACATGCCTAATAATAGACTCAAATATGTTGGTTTCTCTTTCCTTTTCTTCTTTCTCATCCGTAGGAGCATAAGCAGGAGTATCTTCCTGCCAAGAGGATGAGTTCATGCAAGAGAGGGAAAATGGTTTTCTACAGCTGCTATGCAGGTTATGCCAAGTAAGCAACCTTGGTAATTGGGATAGTGCTGCTCTCCGTTGGTGAATAAGCAATATAGCAGGAGGTGATACTGCCCGTGGTTGACAAGATAGGCATGATATTGCCATGATAAAAATGCTAAAGAAGAATCAGCACCTTCAAGAGATACCTCTTAACATCTTCCAGTGCCACCTATTATAAAAATTCAAAAACCTAATTCAGCATAGCATAAAATTTCCATAGTGTAACTAAATTAAATAGCCTTATTATCATCAAGGTAAAGAACAGTGAAGATAATTGAAATCAATAACCTAGTGGGCTACATGCAGAAGAGCAAATACAGCTTATGTTGATGCTTGTTTCTTTGAAATTATATTAAATGATGGATAAAATGTAAGTTGTTAGAATGATAGTTGTCATTATTACCATTGTTTGATTTTATTGTTGTCGTGTGTACTACATGAGTCTAATTGATTCTAGGTCAGTCCTTAGTTGAATATTGGTCGTAGATATCTTAGGGATAAGAACCCGCAAAATGTGGGGTTGTAGTAACTGTTTACTTTCTATAAAAGAAGGTCAGAAGCTCGTGGTGAATTAAGTTGATTCACCATATGTCTCCTTAACTAGTGTGCTTTAGTACCTATTTCAACATAAGTCAAACAAATGATGAATCAGGAACATCAAAGACCAAGGAGTTATTAGTTACTCCGTATTTTGGTTTTGGTGTCTATTATAATAAAGAGTTTCTTAGCATTAGCCTGATAACATTAGATGCCCCATCATTATAAAAGGTATTTTAAGTTGTTAAAAGCAAACACACAGAACCAAAAATGAAACCTCTTTTCCAATGATAAAACACCTGATATTTATAGATTATTGCCACAAAACTCTAAACTTAATGAACTCTTAAATCAAAATAAAATGATAATGAAAACTTACATTGTTACACATGCCTAAAATACAGAATTACAAGATAAGCCTAAACATAGAAGCACCTGCATCATGTCTATGAGTTTTTTCTTAAATCTCTTGTCTACCTGTCTTGAATGATCAATACAAAGCTAACTAGCTAACTAGCTAACTAAAAGCAAACAATAATCTTTACAACAATAGAATACTAATTGGCACTTGCAGACAAAACTGAGTACAATTAATATAAAGATATGGAAATGATTTCCTATAAAAACACAATGAATCAATGTTACCCTTCCCAAGGTATGACCTATGCAAAAAATGCAGCTTGGGATTAATCAAGAAAGATATTTGACTTGAACAAATTAAGAAAAGATGTGGCATGGCTTCCAATAAAAAACTGATGAATCTGTTCTATGTTTACTTTTAATGAAAATAGGCAAAAGTGCAAATTTGGGCTAATCCACAAAGTGGTTACTCAAATCTCAGATACACGTGATGCAAAGACAAAACTACCAGAAGAGTATTTGAACATTCAAGTCCCACCCATATAGGAGTTTAATAAAGAGTAAAAATAAAAATTAGCCTAAATAATCACAATAGGCTGCTTCCCGTAGAGGCAAACTGAACTTCTTCTTATCAAGCTTTGCAATGGAAGTTATTAATATATAAAATTAGCAATTGTCTTGTGATGTCCAGCCAGTAAGTGTTGTGCAAGTAATTTAATATTTAGAAGCATCAATTTGCAATATAAAACTTGTCCGATGCTTGTTGGAATAAGCTGAAGTCTGATCATGATCTGGAATAAACTGCAGTCTGATAATGATGAATCAAGGTCTATTGCAAACACAAGACATGATTTTTCGCTCATTCGATAAGCCTACCACCAACCGCTTAGGAGAAGGAAAAGAGCCTTAATATACACCAACTTCAAATATTTCCCATCAGAACTTACAAGAAGAACAAATCACTTTTCTCAAACCAGGATCCATATCCATAACCTAATCTTGACAAAAACCTCTAGGTAAGCCCAGTGGCCAATACATCAGCTTCTCATTACCATAAAGAAAATTCAATCTTTGCTCAGCATCAGCAAAACAAAATAATAATAATAATAACAATAATAATAAAAACAAAAATAATAATCATCATTATTATTATTATTATGATTACTATAATATTTTAATCTACTCGAGCCATCTGCTCGTCACTCGCATACACCAGAAGATGCCCAAAATGGAATCCAAATTCAAAAGATGCAAATGACACCAATTACAAACACTCCCCCTCCCCCTCAACACGTTCCAGTAATCAAAGAAAAAAATATAATTTCCCATTCACAAAGCTAAATAAAAAAAGTTCCCCCTTTTCTAAGGTCACTAAAAAAAATTCATATCAACACTACCATCATCATCAAAATTGACTACAGGAGCAGCAAAGGATAAAAAAAAAACAGTGATCACCAACAGCAGACAAGAAAATTAGAGAAGGACCCAAGTAACAAAAATTGAAGATTTAAAACTACATGAAAGAGCTCATATCAAATAATAATATTAATCATAATCATAATCATAACCATAACCATAATCATAATTATTATTATTATCATTATTATTATTATTATATATAAAAAAAACATACCAATCTAAAAAATATGGGAGTAGTGCATCTGGAAGAGGCACCACCAGATGATGAACGCCGGGGAGGGGATCACGGTGACACAAAAAAGTACGACCAGGCCGGGTCGGGTCGATGGGTCCTACTCAGTTAAACGGGTGCAACGAAAATCCTACGACTCTACCTAATTAATTGCACTTAGAGCCGTTTAAAGCTCGATTATTAAATTAGGTTTGGTTCGGTAGGTGAGTCGAAAAAAACTCAATCTAACTTTTGACTTGATATTAAATGAGTCGAGGTACTTGCGTAACTTTGGCTTAACTCAAAGCTTGATATTTTAGGTGAGGAATAAGATTTATGATCATATTTGTCTTAATTTTTTTATAAAAAGTTAATTAAATTATAAAAATTATTATATGATAATAATTTTAAATAAAAATATGCATGATTTAGTTGTTTTTTATGCATAATTAAGTTAAAGTTGAGATAACTTAATTATAATTTAAATTTTAGTATGAATTATACGAAAAAATAGCATCGATAAATACAAATAAAAGTAACTCAAATTCTACTTGAACCCAAATTAATTTAAGTACTTATTCGTCTTATTTGAACTTAAAATCAAACAAACTGAATTAGAGTTGAGTAGAACTCGATTCAACTAGCCTTATGAACAACCTTAATTGCAAACACTTGAGTGATGGATACTTAGAACACCACTAAATTTCCCTGTTTTATTTTTTAAAATAAAAAAAACATCCATTTTTTTGCCAATTTTAACATATAGATTGATTTGTCAAATTAACAACTTTGATCATATTTATATATCAAATGTTTTGGAACTTATAAAAAATAAGATTAAAAATAAAAAGGAAACCTGGCCACTTTTTTTGGGTGAAAATTTATGACATTTGTTAGCACGGATACAGAATATCTCTAATGAGGTTTTTACTGCAAGAGCAAAACACATTTAAGCAGACTAATAACTGTTAAACCAATATCATGGAGCAATTTCAAAACCTCACCTCATCCTAATAAAGAACATTAGCATTTGCTAATAATAAAAGCATATCAGAATTACAGGTGGCACGAATTATCATAATTAAAAAAAACAAAAACAATATCCATAGTATGCATGAGAAGATGTTTCATGATGGGTCTCATCTGTTACCACACATTTGAGTTTATGATCAAACATGCTGCACTGCCCCCTCATCCCTTTGTGCCCTCTTCCAATGCTTAGCCATTAGATGTGGACATGGTTCATCTGAAAGCTTCCATCTAACTCCAAATACTGCCAAACAGCCATCACCCTCTGGTTCCTAATCTCTTTCGCCAACAAACCCATATCGCAAACATGGTTTTCCACCACCATTTTCAGAGAATTATACGAAGTCCTTGGACACCTGCACCATTTATCATCCAAAGATTTTTTTGTGGTGAAAAAAATGACTAGCTAAGGCAAGAACATGGTTCTTGTGTCCATAGAACATTATCACTTAATTCATCACTGGCCAAGGATAGGAGAGTGAATCTTCTCTAGCAGTGGGCAAACTAGCCATGAGTGACACGGTTGACAAGCTGGTCATCTTCCTGGCGAAGAGAGATGGGATAGACAAGCTGGTGAAGACCTTCCAATATGTGTCCAAGCTAGCCCATTGGCATGTTGAGGCCACACGCCCCGACTTAGCTCAAAGAGCCAAGCAATGGGAAGTGGCCTCGGGCCTGAGTAGGAAGGCGTTCAGGTCAGGCAGGTTCCTTACTGGCTTCAACACTCTCCGGCGAAGCCCCGGGGCGTCGAAACTCCTCCGGGGACTCGCGATTTTCGCAAATGCAGGCGAAATGGTTTACTTCTTCTTCGATCATTTCCTGTGGCTGGCAAGGATTGGGGTGATCAATGCCAACTTGGCAAGGAGGATGAGCTTCATATCTGCCTTTGGTGAGTCAGTGGGTTATGTGTTTTTCATTGTATCAGACTTCTTGCTCATCAAACAAGGACTAGAAAAGCAGAGGGGCCTTGAGAAGGAGGATTTGATGGATGGTTCTTCAAGTGATGAGAAGGGTGCAGAGAGGAGAGATGTGGTGAACAAGATAAGGGGTGATAGGATAATGCGATTAATGGCAGTTGCTGCAAACCTTGCTGACTTGATTATAGCATTGGCTGACATTGAACCTAATCCTTTCTGCAACCATGCTGTCTCTCTTGGCGCAAGTGGTTTGGTCTCAGCATGGGCTGGCTGGTACAGAAACTGGCCCTCATAATTTTGTTCAGATATTTCAGAAACATAGCAAGTTTCAGAGAAGGAAAGTAATGGATTCCTCTGGAATTTACTGTATATCATCATACGAGGAAGCATAAGTTTATTCTGAACTCTTTTGTTAGCAATTTTTACATCTCGAATACAACGAATGGTGCAGAGGTACTAAAAACTCTTTACAACTTCTCATTTTAAGATAGAATCATCTTATATGTCTACCAGGATAACATCATCTTCTCTATAGCATGGTACACTATAAAATATGACGCCACTTGAGAAAATAGGGAACAATCTAAATCCGCATAAATACAACAGGAAGGCGATTTGCTTTCATCAACATTATCAAGCTTGTTATAATAGGAGCTTCTTTAACGTAAATTATCTTGAAGTGTTATGAGGATGTTGATTATGATTTTTTTTTGATAAATTCGACAGGCAATTGAGATCTTGCCTGAAATTTGTGTTGATCAAGTTCAATAGAAAGGTGTAGTTCTTTTTGGAAAACAGTATACATCATTGAAAAACAGGAAGACATTTTTTGTTTGCCCTATTTCTTCAGCCCTCCATGATATCCTATCCAAAGAAATTTAAAAACTATTCACTACCATGCTGCAACAAAGCTCAAATAGTTAGAATCTGGCCATCCAGATTGAAAATAATTAATTAAGGAGTTTAAGATAATCAATTCTCAAGCACATATCTGAAAGTTTTCATATCCATTAAGAGAAAAGAAAAATACAAGCAATGTTCTCCCTCATTCTTTTACACACTGCAGACCACATCATACTCATTGAAGTTCTACATGAATATGGTACAACCAACAATTCAAATAAATTTCAAACTTTTGATGCAAGCAAATAACAAAAGAAAACCATGCAATGAAGGCTGTTGGATGAAATAAAAATGGGATGAAACTTGATCGAAGAATCGTCTATACAATATCGATTCTTACAGAGGCTGTTAATGCCTTGAGTTCTTCCACTTCACCCACAAGTTTCGCTTGAGTTGAAAGAACACCCTGCAATGTCTGCAAGATTCAATCAGATGACCTGTTACACACAATTTGACATTCACCAAATTCATTACATGTTGATTGAGAATATCGGGCGTAGCTTACAATCTTCATGTTCTTTAGGTCAGTTCCCAATTCCAAAAGTTTGCGTGATAACTGTTGGCGATAGAGGTCTTTATCAAAGCAATGTTCTGAAGTTTCTGCCTTTACTCGTGGATGACCATCCTACATAAATCAATTTGAATAGCATCAGCAAGTACCACCTTCAATATTAGGAGCTCTTTCCAATAATGAAACTATTAATATTTTACATCCTCAGAAAAATCATCTGCATCAGAATCATCTTCTGCTCTATCATCGTCAAACTCGGTCTCTTTCAAGTAGACACTGTTAATGTGAAAAAAATCCAGATAAGCAGTTACAAATAAGCAACCTGCATTGCAGGGGAAAACAGACAAAAACAAATGAAAAGATTGTCACTCGGAATTGCCTTTTACACAAAATATTAAGGTCCAAGATAATGACTGAACTAAAGAAAATAACCAGAAGAAGAGCATACTCAGCGCTTTGGGTATTGAAAAAAAGGAAAAAAGAAATGTATTAGCCAAATTGAAAACCTCTAATAGATGAGTGACTTCTGGATCTGTCCATGGTCCTTTGTCTTGCATGAGGCAACCACCAGAATCAGCACAAATGCAGTTTCCATTAAGAGAAGTTGGAAGATTGCTGTGAAAGAAATTTAAATCGAGTAATTACAGACATCCAACAACATTGATGTACATTTCCTCAAAATATGTTACCTCGGTTCGATAAACTCAGCCAGCTCACTGATATATCTGCTTCCAAGAACCTGAAACCATCATCAGTTATCAGACAAGTTTCTCAGAATGAAAACCTGATTGATTACTAGTTTTACTTGCTTAGAGAACAAGAACTACCCTGATTTTCGCAACTGTTCGGGGATCCAAGAATGCCTTCATTGCTTTCCATAACACTTTGAATCCCGATCCGGCATTTACAATAAATAGTTGATGCAGAGTCTGCAACTTATTACTATTCAATCAGCTTTGGTTCAGAATGGAAACAAGACGATAAAGCCCGATTAAAACATAGAAAAGCTTATGTTAGCTACCAACTTTCAGAGGCATTTGGAATGAAGATTTAGGAAACAAGAACCACCAGGCAGATTTCGTACCTCAGGATAATAGTTGGCATCAATTCTTTGGATCTCGAAGAAAATACTTCTCGCCAATTTATTAAAATGATTGTTCCCTACATTGATTTGAAAAGAAAAATGTGGAAATATCAATACAGAAAATCCATATGGTTCAATCTTCTTGCAGATACTTATATTTGGTAATTACAGAATTCAGCAAGCTATCAATCTTGAAAGTTGAAAATGTGTAACCGGAAGCTAAAGACAACAAGACAACTATCTGTCCTAACATGTTAACAACCATGCCCAAACAATATAGGGGAAAAATGATGAAACCCTCTAAGTCAACGCAATGGCTAACAATTTGTCTTAGTTATCAGGGTGATCCACAGCTTAGGATAACTCCTAGTTTGAATTTGATCATGGGAAAAAGAGGAGGGCATTGCAATGTTTACACCTAACTTTTGGGCTGATACATAATTGCAATTGTTTAGGGAACTCAAATGCTGCACACGATAAAAAAGGAATAAACAATTAAAAGTACAGGTACCTAACAAATCTTAACGTACCACTCCTTGTACATCTAAAACTGCTGTGGTGGAAGCAATGTGTTTCTTTGCTGCAAAAGAACAAGCAGGAAATCTCAAATTCAGGGTTTTCTCCTGTTCCACAACGTGATACTTGGCGAACCGCTCTACTGTGGTTATTCTTTGCAGGGTATCAAGATCGACCATTCCTATCCTCTCAATGTACAATGGTCTGCCATATCTATCCACCCCATGAAACCCATGGGGGTAGCATTTTTTCACATCCTCAAACTCCTCAAATTTGAAAGACTGAAAGCAAAAGCAGCCACAATTACATTTCCAAAAAGAAAAACAAAGCAAAGTAAAACCAGTAACTCATGATACTTCCTAATTGAGTTAATATTTCAGACATCTTACCTTCACCAATTCATCAACCCCAAAGCTGTCTCTCCAGTTGAGCATTTTGACAAATGTGTCCTTTGCCTTCTGCATATCAAACGCTCTCATCCGCAGGAATCTGAACGCCAATCAATAATCCATGCATAATCAATACATATATGTACAGACCTCCAGCCATAATCCATTCAACAATGAGCAAGCTTGGAAGTAAACATTCAATATGTAAAATACTGGAAGTAGCTAGATCAAATAGACCGTATAAGGGTGTTGTAATCGTTATATCTCCCAAGAGGTCGCCCCTCGGCAAGGAGGAGCTGTAGGAAGGCCGTCACCTTCTGCTCCTCAAGCTCGTCATGGGGACCTTCGAATATCATCTGCAATGTCGGGCTGCGCCTCCTCTCTTCCTCATGGCCCTCCCAAGCTTGCGCAGATAGCCAGAGCTCATCCTTTTCAGTGACATCCGCTTCTTGGGCACCTTGGAAACCTGCCTCCCAAGTAGTGACTGCTCACCATCGACGCCCGTGCCCACCTTCTGAACCATCTTCTTGCAAGAAGCTATTCTTGACATGTAGTAGCTCCTTCAGACGTTCACCTTCCACTCACAACCGAGCCTTTGAGATGTTTGGTGAGGATATCAAACACCGTGGCACGAGGGAGTGCAAAGGCGGTGGTGACATTATTTATATGGCAATTGCTTGCACGAAAGAAAATTCGTATTCTCTGCTTCGTCCATAAGGAAGGCATGCAAACGCTTGCTGTACAATCGATGCTCTTGAGACAAAAAGGAGAGAACCTGTGCAATGAAAGATCCTTTTGACTGTTGGGAAGTGCTAATTCTGCCTTCTATTTGAGATCGTTCCTTTTAATCGTAATCAAAGATAGTGTCTTTGGAGCAAGACGCTGCACAAATTTCATGCAACCATGCAAGCTTTTGCATACTTTTTTTTTCATATTTTAGACTGTGGAGTTTGGAAAAATAGAAGTAAAAAGGTTAACTATCTATATTCTATTTATGTTTACTTATTTGTGCAATATATAAAATAAAATTTACCTTTTTTATCACGAAAATATTAATTCAATATTCGTTTAAAATTTTAAATTTTGTATAAAAAATTCAAGTATTTTTATAATTTTACCCTTTCTTATTCAATAGTATTAATTAAATATTTTCCAGTTTTCAGTCATTTTTATTAAGAATATATTAATTAATTATAATGTACATTAAAAAATCTAATTCAACTATAACAAGGTTTGGTAAATTTTATTTTTATCACAAGTAAATAAAAAATAGTAAAAATTTTACTCAATTTACCGTGTATATATAAATAATTATTAAAAACAAGAAAGATCTTTAACTAAGTTAAGATATCCAATTTAAGTCAAATTACATTTAATCCTCCTTTAAATATAAACATATAATAAAAACAAATAAGAATCTTAAATCAAGTTGAGATATTTAATTTGAGTCAAATTACATTTAATCCTCTTACAAATAATAAAAATAAATAAAAATTTTAAATTCAAACTAAAATATACACATGTAATTAAAATATATATATAGATAATATGTTTGAAAAATATATGAAAAAATATTGATGTGGAGCCTAACTATTACCATCCATAAGTTAGTAAACACATCATTGGCCAGGTATGGTTAGGATCTAATATAATCCCCTTATTTATGGGTTCACTTATTTATGTTGTCCATATTGTTATCCTCAAACACCATGACTTGTTCATTGTGTCATGTATGCTAATTAGGGTTAACTTAGAACCCAATTATTATACCTTATATCATTGGGGTCCCAAGTGTTTGTAAGTCCTCTGATTATTATTTTTATTATTGTGTTTTATGATCAACATTCACATTTTATCCCGGCTATTTTTTATGCTTTTCTCATTTTTTGGTTCATCTAATAACATGGCAAAATTCTCCCTGATTTTATAACAAAAAGAACCGTGCACTAAGTAATGCATCTTGGCTTATCACTTACTAACAATATATTTTGTATGCATTTGGCCTTGATGCACCGTGCTATAGAGATTTAACCGATAAAAATAAATTATTTTTTAGTAAATTTTATAAACTTTCGAAGTACTGAATATCATAAATACGGATAAAAATATAAATAATAAGAAGATTATAAGTTGATTTCTTTTATATTTCATATATATTATATATTTATTTATTGTATAGTTATCAAATATTGAAATATACAAAATCTCATAATAATAATGATTCATGAATCGCTAATAAATTGGTTTCTAATTGTGTCTAGGACATTGTTACGAGAATCCATTTGAACCGGTTCAATACAGCCGAATCAATTCGACTCCGTTAGAAACCGAGTTAAAATAACATATCTAAATTTTAAGGATTAATCAGATGGGCAGACCTATAAATTCCCACCATCAAACACATAAGGCTCTGTGCATAAATTCTCGTGTATCTGTTCCAACCGATAATCTCTATTTAGGGGTGAACTTCATTTGCATAATCCAAGGGAATGGCTGCGAACAACAAATAATTAATCATCTGTAAAGAAATAGTTTGCAGTTGAAAGGAGGAATACACGAACTCTCTCATTTTATACATTGCAATCAGTCTCAATTTCCAATGCAAGTAAGCATATTCTTCTCAGAAAATATTAAAGGAAACTATTTCTAATTTCTGTGTTGGGACAAGGTACAAGATGCCACTTTCTTACATGCACTAAATCAATCATAGAAGCTCTATATCACAAGTTGGCAACTTGAGGAGGTTTCAGCTTTGTCAACAAATTTTCAGCATCTAGGAAACCGCCAAGTGATCCCAAAGATAGGACCTTCAAATGCCTCGTATCTGAAAAAGCTGTTTGAAGTAAATTTTAACAAAATTCGTTATTTCCATGGAGCTAAAACAATTTTTTCCCTCAAAAGCATGAATGACTCATGAGGGTATAAAGTAAGAAAGAATGAGCCAAACTTGCAAAGAGTGGGGGCTTCCTAAGTTATACTTGCCTTGGCATGAAGGGAAAAGCCAAACAGTGAAGGTGGAGATGATTAACACTATTGAAAGGAGGTTGATGAAAACCAAATCTATGAAGAGCACAGAGTGGCAAATTACTTGAAAGAAGCCCCTTTAAAAAATAAAATAAAAGATGCATAACACACACCGATATACTCTGGGTTCAGGCGCATCTCTACGAAGAAGGGACTGTCCCACACTTAACATATGACTAACTGTAAAGGACCAAGAGAATAACTGTTTTTAGAACTAATAATAGAAAAGCTTTAGCCTAGTCAAGAATTTTAAAAAATATATCTAGAGGATCAACTGATTTCAGTGGGCTATCATTACCTAGATTATAATCATCCGGCCTGATCTGGAGATCTTTTACTGTGCCTATATGCTCAACAGGACTAACCAAGTAATGCCTAGAGTCAAACAGGCAAAACGCAAAAAATAATAATCACATAACACAGAGAACCAAAATCACAACAGTACAAGTATATTAATTCATCTATAAAAGGACATTGCACAGAAAAGAAAAGAATGATAAAAACCATATACATACAAAACTTTAGAAGCCTTAAAATGGAGTTGATGCTAAAGAGTTAACAATTTGAAAAATTGGTCCCATGATGATAAAGTCCAGCTAAATGAAACCTTTACAAGAGATAGGGAAAATTTGTGACCACTGTAGATGCAGTTACAAAAATTCATATGTAACAGTCTTCATATGAAAGTATAAATATGTGATGGAAGTGCCAGAAACACACCTATATACATATATTGGAACTACAAAAGTCAACTGTAAGTGGAACGTCATTGTAGATGTTCCACTCAACAAAAGAAACAATCAACCAATTCTGACATTGTCATAACCATAAGAATATACAAAGAGATTAATTTTTGGTATTGCTATAGGCCTATAATCAACTCTGTACAAAAAATGTCTCAAATAAAGTAAGTCCAAACATCAAATTCATATTCGAGAAAAGATCAATGGCAATAAGGCTAAATAAAGACACATGAAAAAATAGCCAACGATGCGGTAAAGCAGGAAGAAGATGGATAGTTTAACTCAATTCACAGCCACCACAAAGACTGTCGAAGCAACTGTTTAGAGTTGGCCAACCCCTAAAATCCGCATCTTGGACCACTAAAATCACACGATTCAATGTTTACGCATTCTACCCCGAATTTTAGACCACTCTAATATCTTTTAACAGCATCAACTCCAAAAATTTCTAAACTTAGGGTTGAACTGTTGGGAAATATACACTCCAGCGAAAACAAGCCAGAAAATATTTCCCCTACTCGATGAAATGAATAGGAGACACCCAAGATAAAAATGGATGGAAATTTTCCTCCCAATTTAGAGAAAAGAAAAACAACCTACTCAATCAACTTTAATTAAGAAATCTCTTACAATCAAGTATCGAAATAAAATTTGAGAAAACTCTCCTAACCTAAATCAGATCAATAACAAAATACTGAAAGATACAATTCTTGAGAAATTGAGAAAACTAACATACACCTCCAATGAAAAAATGGATCAATCTCACACCTGGATTACGACCCCACTTCAACTTGAGATGATGAAAAACTTCTCAAACTCTCTCATTGTGAGTAATACCACTCCCTGTTATATGTGAAAAACTCCACCCAATACATGTAGAAAATTCTACCAGAGTGTGAAAACTTCACCCCAATAAAAGTAGAAACTCTACCCAAATGTGGAAAACTCCACCCAAAAGAGTAACACTACTCCCAATTACAATCCACAAACAAAGGTAGAGAAAGAAAAGAAATTAATCACTGTTGATCTTGTCGAAGAACCCGACGTCATATCTTCACCTCACAACAAATAATTTCACTTTCTCCCACATACACTACCAATAGTAAACCTGTTTAAATCTGTAATCCCTTAAATTTCCCTAAAAGAGAACACTCTATGGAACTCCCCAAAGGGAAAGCACATCAAACACATACCTCTAATCACATATTTATATACTAGAGATATGAATACCACTTGGAGATGAAAAACCAACTCTAAACACTACTTCTTGAGCATTAAAATCCTCACTAATGAGTCTCTTCACGTATTCCACAAATTTTCATCGAATTCGTCGTACCTCTTGGTTTATTTTCATGTCTTCGCTGACTTTCAAATGTGACCGAACATTTCTCGTGGAGGGAATATTTCGACATGAACCAACCGAAAATGTTCACGATTAGCCACCACAAATCTTAATGTGGAAAAATACCAAATTCAAAACTGAACCTGATTTCTACCAAAAATAGACTGCCATTATCATCTTAATACAAGGGCGGGGGAGGAAAAACTCCCATTTTTTTAAAAAAAAATTCAACAACCTATGAGCACAGATACCACAGGCTATATCGGCACATGAAAGTTTCTCAAACTGAGAGATTTAATGAAATAAAATAAGGCAATGAATTTCACCACCTATAGGCGGAAGGGTTGATATCCGGAAACGCTACGACCTTTTCATCCTGCGACAAGAAAATAAGAAGATAGAAAATGAAACAAACATCGACGTCAATGTGACAGATAAAAGAGATAATAAAAAGAGGAGGTGGCCATTAACTACGCAGAGAAGGTGGGCTGGAGGCGGAGGTGGAGGTGGAGGAGGAGGTGGAGGAAGAAGAGCGCGCAATCTGTACAGACCATCCAGACCCTGCCGCCGCCATGGCCGGCGATCGGCCCAAGCTTGGGCTGTCATGGGAAGTCGATACGGACACATTATCGTCCGTTTATCGGATTCATTTCGTATGCCGGGATGAGGGTCACTTAGGATACCCGTGTCGATATAACCGAGGTCCGACTCGTATCACAAAATGTGAATACGAATATGAAGGTTATATCCGTTTTTTACCGTATCCGTATCTGACCTGGATCTAAACCGATTGACTATAATAATATAAATAATAAAAATTTTAATAAAATGATTAATAATGAAAAAATATTATTTTTATATATTTTAAAATATCATTTTATAAAATATCACTCATTTGAATTGTATACGGATAAGAAAAATTTGAATGTGTGAATCTATAAAGTCTGAACTTAAAATCCGATTGAAATTGTTTCAGATAAGATTCGTAGATATCAGATACCCAAAGCAATTCTATTCCTCCCATCATCGATTTTAGAGCTGATACTTGGACACCAAATTTTTTCTTTTCCGAGACTAGGGGAAAAAACTTTCTAGCCTAGGATGAAGGTTTTATAATTTTCATCAGGGTAATTGAAAAAAGACGCCGAAGGAAATAGCCTCTTGACCTAGAAAATTTTCTGTCATGGGCACAAACTTGGCCTTTGTTTATTAAGTGACAAATTGATTCAAGTTTGAATAGAGTTCAAAGACACTTGATTTATATTTCTATGCACTCTTTCTATAATTAGGTAAGATGCCACTTTTCTAGGTAATCCTTATTGAATAAGATAAATTACAGAGAATTTGTTTAATATAAATTTTAATTGAATGGCAAATAAATTAAATAATTTAATTCTTTTTTTTTATGATTGATTAAATTTCTTACTTTTCATCGCATAGTGATTTTTAGTTCCACTTTCATTAATAACAGCAGATATAATTTTGTTTTTTTAAAAGAATAAGATAACTCAAACTAGGAAAATTATGCATATAAAATAATATGGTCATAAATGTTATTATTTATAATAATAGACTATTATTTATTGTCTTTCCTGACTATAAAGTAAGGATAACTCAAACTATTAGTCGCCAATTTCTGGTGCAAGCGATTGGAGGAGATGCTCTTGTAAGGTCATCTGTTTACTGGGCCAAGCCCAGAAGTTTTGCAATCGTCAAATTGGGATTGTTTTATCTTACAATTTTGAGTTGAACATGAGCCTAATTGAAAAAGAATTAGAGCTGATTATATTTCGAGCGAAGCTCAGCAAAGCTAGATCTATCTTAATTTGTACTTTCCAATATAAAATATATACTGAAATATTATTTTAAGAATTAAAAACATAACATTTTTCATATTTTATGAATAAAATCGTATAGTAAATAACCAGAGCTTAATATATTTGACTCGAATAATATAAATATGAGCTTATTTCTACTTAACACAACTTGATTAAGCGGGATGTTTTATAAGAAATTTTATTTTAGATATTTGTGTGAAATAAGTAAAATTTTATGTTGATATTTAATAACAGCACACAAGTTTGTCATGCGCGACACATTGTCAATCCTCGCTTGATGGAGAAGGGATGGAATCAAGATGAACACTTGCTTATAATATATATAAATCCTCAATGAGGATCAAGTTTTTAGCTTGTTTTAGGCTAAAATTTAGAGAAAAAATAGAATAAAAGATAGAATAAAAATGTGGTTTTGCTAGTATTTTTAAGCTAATGAATACAATTATAATTTGAAATTTTGATAACAAATAACGTCGAGATTGAGA
>JAURVB010011585.1:0-27230 GCA_033002965.1 Piper betle | reverse complement strand
TCAATACAAGCATCAATGACAAAGTTGGATTGGCAATCAGTTTATCACATCTCATTCCCTCAATAGAACAAGACGTCGATAAATTGAGTAATAAACTTTAAAACAAGGATTCGAATCTCTCATTGACCTCATACATGCATACATCTGTGAAAAAAGAATTTTTTGAGGTAAATATTCTATGTCGATTCATACTGAGCATGACCTATTGAACTCATAAAAAATGGAGGCCCAGCTCATCAATCAACCTAATGGACAATGTTCTAGAAAGAAAGAACAAGTAGCCAATTGCATCCAAGCTAGTAGCAGCGATGTGTTGTATTATGTGAGCATTAGTTTTTTGTATTTGGGGGATAACAAGACTTGTTCAATCACTTTGGTAATGTTTGCCCACAAACATTTGACCGAAAGTGATGGGAAGCTTGGCCAGATCCCAAAAGAAAGAATAAAGAAAGAAGTACAGATTGAAACGTGGAGATTATTTGAGATGTACAGATTGAGACGTGGGAGAGATGAGCCATTATTCTATCACCATTTTTTATTCCCAAAAATATTATAATCACCGTTTTTCCACGTTGACTTGGACAACAGTTTGGCTCACCCATGTGTGCTAACCATTAGCCACTTGCCACCAAGCATTAAACACGGAGATAAATAATATGTATGCTACTCAAGAAAATTAAATTATACATCTCCGTGTTTTTTGGAGGAGTTAATAGTTAGCCCACTTAGGGATGGATTTGGGGGGATATGAATCAAATATTGTCATGTCTTTAAAACTTTAATCCGAAAATTTAAACCCAAATCTAAAATTATAAACATTTTATTTATTACATCGGTATCTAACCTGAATCCGCATAACGCGAATCTGATTCAATTGACTAAAATAATATAAATTATACAAATTTTAATACAAAAATAAGTTAAAAATAAAAAGAATATAATTTTTAAATATAAATTTATAAAATGTCATCTATTCGGTTCAAATTTGGGTTAGATCACCCCAAATCTATATTCGATCCGAATATTTTTGGATATATTATAAATCCAAAAAGTTTGAACCCGAATCCGATCTGAAACTATTTTGAATCAAATTTAAACAGGTTGGATTATGATCGGATTCGCGGATAATGGATATCTGAACTCATCCCTAAACTCACCCCATATTATTTACAATTAATATCGAATTTCACAAATGACAAAAATCTATTATCATCATTGAATCCAATTCTGTTATTTTATTAAATTTGGATATCATTCATATTTAACTTTATATATTAAAATTCAATTGATTTTTTATTTGTAAACGTGCGCTAGAAAAGCTACAATTTGACTTGCAAAATACATACATCTCATCATAATATCATGAGCATAATCAAATACTTAGACCTATTCCACTACTCCACACGATTAATCATTCAATAAAACATTCAATGGGTAATAAGTTTACTCATAATAACACTATACTAATAACCATATATTACAATCATAAGAACTACTAAGACCAAGTAGGAGAAAAATTATAAAATCACACACCGCAAAAAGAAAAGTGAAACTCTCTCCCTATGTTTATAAATATTTACACAAAGTGCTAAGATTGCTCGTCACCAGATTTGATTAAGCACTGTCTTTGGGGGAGGGAGGGGGAGGAGGGTGGTTCAGGAAGGAGCATGCTTAAGGTTGTTACGAGCCATCACAACATAGGGAAAGATATTAGCTCACCACATAATCTTAAAAATTGTTGTAGAGAAGTCATCTAAAAAATAAATATAAGCACCAAGGTAATAGTAATACAGTCCCGGGGCCAAATTATAGTAACGAACTTGATATCTTGTGCATGACAATTATTAGAAAAGTACTTAGTATTTTTTTCAATTCTCTCACCTTTAAAATGAAAGATGGCATTAGAGGGTTCAAATCGGGGCTTATTATAATGAACCAGCTTATAAAAAATGTTCTAAAGAAGAGACACAGAAATCATTTTTATTCATAAAATTGTAAATATTATAGAAGTAGTTGTTAGTGGAATTAAGTCGATATTTATTATCTGTGTTTTGGTTTACAGGCGCCCCACACAAAGTATGCCGAGACATTGCTTGTAAACATTATTAAAAATAAAGTATTCTGTGGTCTCCAAAAAATAAAGTAAACTTTTGCACATCACATGTGCGTGTGCACGTAACCCTCGGGAAGAACCAAAAAAATGCATGTGATCACATACCATATTGCCTGTGAACCTTACCTCTAATCAATATATTTTCTTTTTCCAGATTACCTCTAATCATACCTTAGTCATACCTTAGCCCGCCGCCACCCCCCCCAACCGTTGCCTTCCCCATCTTATATTTAAGCAAAGGAATGCTTAATCAAGTTGGACAGGGAAAAAATGAAGGTCAGTTGCTCTCTTGTTTCTGTCACAGTCATCTTGATCTTCTTCACCTGCATCACAGGTAGTTAGTTTGATAGCTCTTTCTTAGCTCATATATCTTGTGTTTTGGTATAGCTTATATAAGTATGATATAATAGTGATTGATTGAGTGAATGATTGATCACAGGATCGGCTATGGCGGCCAGCTTCACTTTCACCAATAACTGCACATACACGGTGTGGCGGGGGTGCTCTCCGGTGCCGGCACGGCGCCGTTGGAGACCACAGGATTCGCCTTGCAGAGTGGGGAGACGAGGAAGCTGTTGGCGCCCAGCTACTGGTCCAGCCGGTTCTGGGGCTGGACCAGCTGCGGGGAGGACCCGGCGACTGCAAGTTCACCTGCTCGACGGCAGACTGCGGCTCTGGCTGCGGCACGGCGCCGCCGGTGACCCGCGTCGAGATCACCCTCTCTGGCGCCGGCAGGCTGGACTTCTACGATGTGAGCCTGGTGGACGGGTACAACCTGCCCATGTCGCTGGAGCCGGAGGGGTGGCGCCGCCGGCAACTGCACCGCAACAGGCTGCGCCGTGGACTTGGATGCGGCGTGCCCGGCAGAGCTGTGAGTTGCGGCTGCCGGGGAGGGTGTGGCGTGCCGGAGCACCTGCGAGGCGTTCAACCGGCCGGAGTACTGCTGCTCTGGCGAGTACGGGTCGCCGGCGACCTGCCGCCCGAGCCAGTACTCCGAGCTCTTCAAGCACAACTGCCCCAGGGCTATTAGCTACGCCTACGACAACGGCACCTGCACCGGCGCCGACTACACCGTCACCTTCTGCCCCTCCGTCTCCAGGTAATTAATTGATTAATTAGTCAGTTTAATCATTAATTAATATGTATCCTAAGAAAAATTAATTTTATTCAAACTAGCTAATTAATATAAATTAAACTAATTCGATTCGAATGAGTTGGATGATGAGGTTTGAGCAAACTCTGAATTGGAAAAGTCAACGATAAAAATGTCTGATAGATTCTAGTTAGCTTTTCATTGGAGTGAATATTTTGGTATAATGGATTGATTTTTTAAATTAGCCCAATTTAGGGTTTTTTTGTTTTATAATTTGTGAAATGATCAATTTAGTTGATTCCACTCCACTGAGTAAGAGTCGACTATTGCGGCTGATTGAGCAAGTGAATAATTATTAGAGTATTGATTGAGCAAAGTTTTTGTCGAGCTGATTTCAAGCAACTCAGTCTAAAGGAGTTGATTTTGCATGATCCATGATTTCCATGTGCTAATTCGTGTTTTGAATTTTTCTTGTGCAGCCAGAATACCCCGGGACATCCAGCCGGCTCGGCGGACAGCTCAATGGGGATCACCTGCTGTGGCCAAGCCAGCTCCGCCCGTGGATGGTCGCCTACCACTCGCCTAATCCTTGCCACGAGATGAAACTAACTGTGCCCAATGGGCCCACTGAAGGCAATGACCCAAAGGTAAACGATGGGCCCACTAAAAGTGGGGGCTCCCATTGCAATGACCCAAAGGTGCACGATGGGCCCACTAAAAGTGGGGGCTCCCATTGCAATGACCCAAAGGTGCACGATGGGCCCACTAAAAGCGGGGGCTGCAATTGCAATGACCCAAAGGTGCACGATGGGCCCACTAAAGTGGGGCTCCAATTGCAATGACCCAAAGGTGCACGATGGGCCCACTAAAAGCGGGGGCTGCAATTGCAATAAGCCATGTATGAATTACCGGTCATGTGATATGATAATGCTCCTGTTACAAAGATTAAATACCCCTACCTACCTCTACCTCATGGCTTAGTAATTACTTAATCTTTGTAACAGGAGCATTATCAGATCACATGACGGGTAATTCATACATGGCTTATTGCAATTGCAGCCCCCGCTTTAGTGGGCCCATCGTGCACCTTTGGGTCATTGCAATTGGAGCCCCCACTTTTAGAAGGAAAATATATCCGAAAATCTTTGTAACAGGCCTTCAAAACAAACGAAAAGATGAAAAAAAAAATTTTCACCTACTTTTCAGAAAGTTTCTATAATTTCCACTGCAAAGACAAATCAAAGAAGTACATGCCATCGTTGCCTTGTCAAGGGCTTGTCATCATTACATTCTTGTTGGAAAGTAGGCCTCTAGTGGAATCAACCTAAAGAATAAATTTCCGCTCTTCCAAGCATTATTGTATCACACATCATCTCTTCTCTCAACCCCTTCTCCACCACCACCAGTGGAATTAGCTCCCAAATCATGGTGGAGGGAATCACTACCTTGGTAGTAGACAACCTCCTCAAGGTGGCAGCAACTGAAATTGCGTCGTGGTTGGGTCTCACGAAAGGGATGGAAAATCTTGATTCTATTTGATGTTTGGAAAGTGCACTATCTCCAATGGGAGCCATTGCAGGAGATTGTAAACCAAGGGGCAAAGGGTAGTAGAATAGTTATCACCACCCGAAATACAGGAGTCATAGCTGAGATTAGAAGTGCTTACGCACATGAATTGAAGGGCCTAAATGAAGATGAATGCTTGTTAATTTTTAAGAAGGTAGTTGTTGGGCAGGGGAAGGAGGAAGAGTACGAACATTTAATGAATATTGGCAGAGAAATTGTGGGAAAATGTGGTGGTCTGCCTTTGGCGGTGAAAACCATGGCGAGTGCCGTTAGAGGTAGACGACTGACAAGGGAACAATGGGAAATGGTCCGAAACAGTAAAATATGGGATTTGCCACAATCTGAAGAAGGCATTTTGCCTGCCTTAATGTTGAGTTACAAAGAGTTAACCCCACAACTAAAGAATTGCTTCGCCTATTGCTCTATTTTCAAGAAAGACATGATATTGATAAAAGATGAGTTGATAGGGTCGTGGGTGTCTCAAGGCTATATTGTCGTAAATGATCGGTGAAGAAAAGAAGAAGAAGTTGGAGAAGAATGTTTCGAGCAGCTATTGGCTCGTTTTATGTTCCAGGAGCCGGAAAGAGATGACGATAGCACCATAACGACATGCAAGATGCATGATCTTGTACACGACCTTGCTCAATGGGTGACCAAAGAACAGTGTCGCATCACAGGAAATGACCATGCAAACAATAATAATAATGCCTTGAGCCGGCTTGTGTAGTAAGCAGTGTTGTGAAAATCGCATCGGCCGATTCCACTCGGATCGGAGAGAAACCGATTCAAAAAACCACTTGAATTAATTTTCATCTGAATTGGTTTGTGAATCGGCCGATTCGAGCCGATTCTGGAATCGGCCCAAGTTGGCCGATTCCGGACAGTGGCGATTGACGGCAAGCGGCGACGGTGGGGCGGGGCGGGGCTGGGTGGGGGGCAGGGGGCGCAGGGGCGGGGCTCGGCCGGCGGGGGAGGTGGGATGGGGCGGCGGCGGCGGGGAGGGACAGGGCGGGGCTAGCTGGGGTAGGCGGGGCTTGGCGGGCATAGGGAGGGGCCTGGCGGGGCCGGCGGGATGGGGAGGATCTGGGGGAGGGGGAGCGCGGCGGTAGCGGCGACGGCGACCGATTAAAACTTGACTTGTGTCTGACTAGAGTCAAAAATAATAACTAACTCTAAATAATTCAAAAAAATATCAAAAAATATAAAAATATGAAAAAATATCATAAAATATAATACACATAATAATATCAAAATGACATCAATATCTAATTTTTATATATTTATATTATGAGTTGTTAAATTATTATATACGACCGATTTATACCGATTCAACTGAACTGATTCCTATCCGATTTAGGCCGATTCCGATTCCGATTCCGATTCTGATTCCGATTTTTGCAACCATGGTAGTAAGAAGAGTGTTAATAGGGGACATCAATTTAGCCAGAGTTGAAAATTTGCAGATTCTCATTTTTCACTGCTATGGATCAACTCCCGAGCCAATTGATACAATACTCAAGTCGTGGAAGAGCGTTAGGGTGCTGAAATTAAGAAATTGTAGTATCGGTCGTCATTCATGGGAGCACCTTGGGAAGCTAGTACACTTGAGGCATTTGCATGTTGAAGGGAGTGATTCGTTAGTGAACTTGCCCTAAACAATTGTTTCCCTTCCACATCCGCAGGTAATCAACCTGGGACATTGCTCTGGTTTAGAGGAATTGCCGGAATTGAAGGACCTTTCAAGTTTGAGACAATTGAATGTTAGCTGGTGTACTTCGTTAGTGAACTTGCCCAAAAAATTGTTTCCCTTCCACATCTGTAGGTAATCAACCTGAGACATTGCTCTGGTTTAAAGGAATTGCCGGGATTGAAGGACCTTTTGAGTTTGAGACAATTGAATCTTGAAGGGTGTGATTCGTTAGTGAACTTGCCTAAAACAATTGTTTCCCTTCCACATTTGCAGGTAATCAACCTTGAACATTGCTCTGGTTTAGAGGAATTGCCGAATGGGATCCTTGAAATGGCCAGTTTAAGACGATTCAATGTTGAAGTATGTATGGGATTGAAAAAGTTACCAAATGGAATTGGGTGGCGAAAGGATGTGGTGGTGAGATTAAACAGATTCCCGGTAGAGGCAGTTGTTGGAGATGAAGGAGGAGGATGCAGTCGTAGCAACATCGGAGAGCTGGCAGGTATGAATATTAGAGCGGAATATCTCCAAATATGCAACTTGGAGGAGATGGGGAACCGAGATGAGGCTTGAACTGCCAAGCTAGCGGAGAAGACTAGTCTTCGTTATTTGGATCTGTCCTGGAATGTGATGGACGATGTTATTGCAGCAGCAGCAGATGGAGTGTTGGAAGGGTTACGTCCACCTCCCTCCCTCGTTATCTTAAAAATACATTTTTTTCCGGGCCAAACATTTCCAAGTTGGATGGGTGATGGGGGCGCCGCCTTTCACCGCCTTCAAAAAGTGGAACCTGGAACTGCAAGAACTGCAACCAACTGCCGCCTCTTGGTCAGCTGCCAAGCATTGAATATCTATTTATTGTAGGACTGGATGGAGTGGAGAGAGTCGGGAGGGAATTCTTCGGTGGCCCAGCACCCACCTTCCCCTGCTTGAAATACCTTGTTTCAAACGCATGAGGAATTGGTCGGAGGGGGTGGCGTTGTCCCCCATCAGCAGGGAAGGCGAATAAGGAAGCGCCGAGTCACCCATCATGCCCGCACTGGAAACTTTGGAATTCATTGACTGCCCCAAGCTGGAGGCGATGCCCCCAATCTTCACCACCTCCCTCCGCAGGCTCAACGTAGACGACGGCAGTCCTATGCTATATCATAGGAGCTTTCTCCAATTCCTTCCTCTCTACGAGACTATTGCCATAATTGGCGATTATTGGAAGGGCAAATCAACGGAGGTCACTGATGATCCCTTGATTTGTGTTGTTATTAGTACGACGGCGATGTAACTTCCTGGCAGCCTCCTCTACCACACTGACCTGCAAAGACTCATACTTGCCGATCTCCCGCTCTTGAGGTCTCTCCCTGAGGAGCTCACGCAACTCACGGCTTTACAGCAACAGATCATCCGCAACTGCCAGGTTGGGGGGATCCCTATCCCAAAATCGCGCACATCCCTCTCATTGAAATTGATGAAGAAGACATTCGAAGTGCTTGACTTGACCACATAGGCGAGTGCCACTTTCAAGCCTTGTTTTCTTTCTGTCCACAACAAACTCTTTAACTCATTTTATTCATCTTATTCAATGCAATCAAACTTGTGCCTCAGGTTCAATTTGGACCTTGAAGAAGTGGGTTAATGAATACCATTCTATCTATGTCGCGCTACTGCTCTCCACCCATCCATCCCACGCCTGGGTATAATTTGTTTATTTATCTCTTCGTCGTCATCTAATGTATCTTTGATAATATGCTGCTTTCGTTGCCAGTTCGCTTTAGTTCGCTTTCTCCAGATGCGGGTGAACAAATTAGTTCGTGAAATTGCCTGCTTCTTATATATTTGGGACAAGCATGCCGATCAACTCTGTGTTGTTAAAACTTATTTGGACTGCTTTGCTTTATTTTAGTAAGAGTGTCTTCTTATTTTGTGAACGCGTGAGTGTTTCCTGCAGTACTTCACAGACACCCAACATTAGTTTGTTTCCTTCAAAAGCACTTCTAACATAACATCAACTGTGTTATTCCATGAGCTTCATCCATTCATAAGCTTCGATATATATATATATATATATATACACTGCGTCACCTAGTCTCGGTCATGGCTCTGAGGTTCAAATGGCTCTGATACCTGTATCACTAATGGTAGGATCTCAAACTTTCTAAATTATTCTAAACAGAACTTTAACTGTTTAATTAACTTTTAATTCAACCCTAAAATAGACAGAACTTTTTATATAGCTTTTAATTAAACAACTTTAATAATAAGAACTCATAAAACAGTAATATAAACAGATTAATGCAACGGATTAGTAGTATAAACAAGAATAATATAACAAAGTAATGTAATGAATAAAAGCATATATCCTTTTCAGGAGTTTATATCCCTTTCGGGAGAATATTGAAAACAGTTTTGTAAAATTAATGTATTTAAACCATCTCTAGTTAATGGTTTTACTACTATTTGTATAAGTCTTAAGTGAAGATAATTATATTCTATATTTAGTTCTTCTAGTATTTTATTATTTAATAAGGATAAGTTATTAGTAAAATTTTGTAAACTTTTACTTTCTTCAAAAGTTTTAATAAGATAGGCTTGTTTGAATTCAAGCAAACCTTTATTATAAACTTTTGTAGGTTTAACTTTAGGTATTGACCACTTATTAAGTCGTTGTTCTATATTATTATGTACAAATTGTTCTGTGATCTTAGAATTTTCTAAATCATATGATCTCTTGACAAGGTGTTGTAAGAAAGTCATTCTTACGCCTAGATTCTACACCTCACCCTAGGAATTTCCTAGCAGAACACACTTCAACCGCGACTTCGCCTATCTTGGCCTTGCGTCGACTTACAAGAAGGTTTAGCAAATTTGATTTAAAATCTGGTTTTTGGCAAATCTAAATTAAAGAAGAAGATCGTTATAAAACTATTTTTAATATTCCATTTGGGCAATATGAATGGAATGTAATGCCCTTTGGATTAAAAAAATGCTCTATCAAAATTTCAGAAAATTATGAATGATATTTTCAATCCTTATGTTAGTTATATAATAGTTTATATTGATGATATTTTGGTATATTCTAATAATATGGATGAGCATTTTAAACATTTAAATCAATTTTCTAAGATAGCAATAACTAATGGAATAGTTTTATCTAAATCTAAAATGGCATTAGTGCAAACTCAAATAAGATTTCTTGGACATAATATAGAGAAAGGTAGTATTAAACATATACAAAGAGTTATAGAATTCTCTAATAAATTTCCTGATAAAATATTAGACAAAAATCAATTACCAAGATTTTTAGGAAGTCTTAATTATGTCAGATTTCTATCAAGATTTAGCATTTGATTGTAAGTTACTATTTCAAAGACTAAAGAATAATCCTACTCCTTGGACGGAAGCTCATACCAAGGCTATACAACATATTAAACAAAAGGTTAAAGATATTGCTTGCCTCTGCCTTCCTCATCCGTGTTCGTTAAAGATAGTAAAAATAGATGCTTCTGATATTGGATATGGGGGAATATTAAAAATAATAATAATAATAAATCTTTTATTATTAGATTTCATTCAGGCTTATGGAATGAAACTCAAACTAAATATTCTACCATAAAAAAGGAAATGCTTAGTATTGTCAATTATATTTTAAAATTTCAAAATGATCTTTTAAATACTAAATTTCTTTTATGAATTGATTGTAAATTTATTCTAGAAAAAGATGTTCAAAATCTTGCTTCTAAAGTTATTTTTGCTAGATGGCAAGCCTTACTTGCTATTTTTTATTCTGATATTGAATATATACGTGGCTTAGCTAACTCTACCCGATTTTCTCACTCGTGACTTTCTGCAGGGGGAATATGGACAAGGGCAAAGAAAAATGATTAATCCTCCTAATCATCATCCTCCTTTTTATAGAAATTACCCGCACTTTTTACAAAACAAACCAAATTCAGAAAAAAATTTCTTATAAGAATCTTAGTCCCTATATTCAGAAACCGATTCCTTTACATCTATGTTATCTTGATCATTCTCCTGATGTTTTGGAACAAATGGATCCCAATGTTGCTGCAATGTCATATTGTCCTTTATGTTCTAATTATCCAATTATCTCTGGTAAGACTAGATTTTTCTATGAACTTGTCCAACAAGAAATGTTATCCTGTAAAATAACCCACAGATATTCTGGAGAAGCCAATAACTTAGTTCTTACCTATTCGGATGCTACTGAGACAAAGATATCATACACTAAACTTATTATTTATATGGTTGTTACTATGGAGGAATTTGGTCATCCAAATAGTATTCGTAAATTTACTAATAGTAAACCTCCTCCAGGTCTCTTACCTATTCGGATGCTTCTGAGACAAAGATATCATACACTAAACTTATTATTTATAAGGTTGTTACTATGGAGGAATTTGGTCATCCAAATAGTATTTGTAAATTTACTAATAGTAAAAGGTCTGTCCCCTGAAGAATATAACTACTGGGACTATATAGATGCTTTGATAAAGTCCTATTATATAGAAACCCACAGAGTCAGCATTCCTCGTTTCTTAGACTTGATATCCCTAAAAATTGCAAAGTTCCTGTCTGGTTTCATCAATGGATGTCAGACTTTGGCCCTGAAATTCAATTTCTTCCTAGATATTATAAACTCCAATATGATACATTTTCTCAACTTATACATAAAAGTTTTGGAAATCCTTTTTACTATTTTATTTGATATTATAGAATTCCATGGATAATGTCCTGGAATTTCTGTTTCCATGCCTTTGAGGATAAGGGAATTTTGATACCCTGACTAGCTCACCGTGTTTATATCAGATGGTGGGATAAATTCTCTACTTCTATTGCTATACCTAAAAAATTTGAATTATTTCCAGAGTCAGTTCCTCCCTTGCCAGGGTTAGTTATTCTAGTGCCTCCACCAGCACTACCCTCTAACATGTATGCTTGGTTTTTCCAGGTGCAAGAGGATAATCCTGGAATCCCTCATGATGAAGCAGTGAGACTGGCATACCTACTTAATTCATATGGGGTTACACCTAAATTGAAGAGTCTCCCTGAACTAAGGCCTCTTTCTTCTGAAGAAATTAATGTGATTGTGACAAAGCTTACGGAAAGTCCTGTTCAAGAACAGTTTGCACAATCTCAATGGAGTGTGAAGGTTTTACAATACAACTTATGTGGAAACATAGGCCATACATCTATTGTTTGCACTGAGTATGTTATTTCTGAGTCAGGCCCTAAATGTTTCTGTTGTGGCCAAATGGGTCATACTGCTTTCTATTGTCCAGCCATTGACAGATCACCTTCTCTTATGGATAGTCCTTTTAAACATGATGAGTCACAACAATCCTCATCCAAGACTGTTAACTTGGATTCTGTTCAATCCTCTAAATATTTCTCGGTAGGTCCCTCCACTGTGGTCCCCACTGTCCCTATTGTGGTCCCACTCTACCTACGTCTGTTGGGCCCTCTAAGGTGGAGCCCACTCCATAACCGGCTACTTGGGTACCTAGTTACCTGTTTGCATAGTACCTTCTTAAGTTTATAAATATATCGTTCCATTTTTAGAGGAGGGAGAAGGAGAAGAACAGAGAGAAGCTCTCAAATAGTAGTTTTTCTTCCTATATGTAAGTTTTTAAGTTTGCTTTCTGCTAGATATTTTCCTTCAAGTTTTAAGACATATTAAAACCGTTTCATAGTCTGTTTCTTTCTTCAAAACCTTATGATAAAATTTTATTACAAGGAATTTTCTTTAAAAACATCTCTTTCAACTTTAGAAAACATCGTTTTCATTGTCTCTTTTATGTTTTTCATTCGTCTGTCTTCCTAAATTTCCAGTTTAAACTTGTGTCATGATCTACTAAGTTATAATCTTTCAGAGTCAGTTGCTTTGATTTGATCTATGCTAGTTTCTGTTCAATTTAAGATCGAAGTTGTGGTTTAAATAAAAAAATCTTCAATTTGAAGATTGTGATTTCCACAGTACTTGTTTGTATACTTTGCACGTACTCAGTACAAATACTGAGGAGTTTGTAGATCTGTATACATACCTGTATTCGTATACTTGTATGTATTCGGTATTTCGTCAAGAATGAATTTATGTGTATTTACTGAGTGTATTCACCAAGAGTGAAAGTGAGTTTGTAAAGTTACCAGAAGTAATAAAGTTGCAAAATTACTTGTACCTTTCTTATGTTTTTTTAATGATCGGTTCATTTTGAACCTATATGTTCTGACACAAAAAAGTTTTCAATTCAAAACTGTTTTCAATATTCTCCCAAAAGGGATATAAACCCATGAAAAGGATATATGCTTTTATTCATTACTTTACTCTGTTATATTATTGTTGTTTATACTATTAATCTATATTATTGTTTTATGAGTTGTTATTATTAAAGTTGTTTAATTCAAAGCTATATAAAAAGTTCTGTCTATTTTAGGGTTTAATTAAAAGTTAATTAAACAGTTAAAGTTCTGTTTAGAACAATTTAGAAAGTTTGAGATCCTGCCATTAGTGGTATCAGAGCCATTTGAACCTTAGAGTCATGGCCGAGACTAGGTGATGCAGTACCTTCTTGTAAGTCGACGCAAGGCCAAGGCAGGCGAAGTCGTTGTTGAAGTGTGTTCTGCTAGGAAATTCCTAGGGTGAGGTGTAGAATCTAGGAGTAAGAATGACTTTCTTACAACATTTTGTCAAGAGATCAAATGATCTAGAAAGTTCTAAAATCACAGAACAACTTGTATATAATAATATAGAACAACGACTTAATAAGTGGTCAATACCTAAAGTTAAACCTACAAAAGTTTATAATAAGGGTGTGCTTGAATTCAAACAAGCGTATCTTATTAAAACTTTTGAAGAAAGTATAAGTTTAAAAATTTTACTAATAACTTATTCTTATTAAATAATAAAATACTAGAAGAACTAATTACAGAATATAATTATATTTACTTAGGACTTGTACAAATAGCAGTAAAACCATTAACTAGAGATGGTTTAAATACATCAATTTTATTATGCTTAAGAGATACTAGGCATAATAAATTTCAAAATTCCCTATTAGGAATAATAGAATCCAGTTTAGGAACTGGACCAGTATATTTTAATTGTTTTCCAAACTTTTCTTTATCTTTGTCTGATCCTCATCTGAAAGATGCCTTGTGTTTAAATATGAACACAAGGATACGATATAAAGGAAGGATCACAAAATATTTGTATTATACATAGAATATGTTTTACGGCAATGACATCAATTAATCCTAATGCCAGATTAATGTCAAGAAAAGGAAATACAACATTATTCCAAATAGATACTAGTAAAGCTAATATAGAAATACCTAAAATTATTAAATGGACTGATATAGTACTTCCAGAATCATGGAAAATAGAAAAGCTAGTACCTCCTAAGATTAAAAAAAGATCCGCAGTGGCTATAATAGAAGAAAATAATGGAGATGTAAATATTATTTTTGGTAGACATAGTATATCTACAAGATTTCCCTCTTTATTTGATAATCAAGCTTCATCAAGTACAAATGTTGCTGGTATCATAATGTCTGAACATAAAATTCCACATGCTTTATATACAGATGAACCAAGTTTCTCTGAAATAGAATTTAAAATTAACAAAGTAGAACATGAACCTAATAGACAAAAATATTCTAAAGAATTTTTAATCCTAGAAATAAAAATTTTAGAGATTGGTATTTTTCAACTTTTGATGAAAATCAACTTAAGGATTATAAAGAACAATATTATGAAGATTTAAAGGAAATAGGTTATGAAATGCCATTTAAAAAATGGTTTAAATCTTTAATAACTCCAAGATCTTTAGTTAGTAAAGAAACTTGTTCTTGGGATGCACAGGATGGAAAGATAATCTATAGTAAACATCCTCGTGTAGGTAATATAAACTATGATAATATAGAAGCCATGTCTTTTGTGAAAATAGAAAATAAACAAGAAGACATCGCTATAATTATAAAGCAAAACAATTATACTCATATGCATTTACAAACTATAGCTTCTCAATTAAATCATATGGAAGATAATTGGTTTCCTAGAAATAAAGGAAAAGAGAAAATTGAAGATGAAATTATTAAACCAGTGTTAATAAACCCTCCAATATTAACTACTAAATTTATTAAAAAACCCCTTTAAATGAAGAATTTATAGAAAAATTAACTACAAAGTTGGGGGAATTAAAGATTAAAGAATCTATAAAAATGGTAAATGCTTATGAAGAACAAGATGAATTAATAAATCAATTCTCAGAATCCATAAATGTTACTAGACCATGCCTACAACAACCTTTACCGATGACTAGAAATTATTATAAAAGACCCACTCCTGCTACTGTATTATTTGAGGAAAATGCTTTCCAATCTGCATTAAGTTATAATGTGAGAACAGTATATGAGTGGAATATAGATGGATTAAGTGAATATCAGATAATAACAACATTACATAATATGTTAATGTATGCAACAATTTGTAGAACCAATAATAATTCTGATAGACAAATATCAGAAATGATAATTGTGGGATTCTCTGGCCAACTTAAAGGTTGGTGGGACAACAATTTATTGCAAATACAGAAAATAAAAATATTAGGAGCAACAAAACTTGAGCCTAATACAAATCAGCTAAAAGAGGATTCTATGTATACATTAATATAAAGTATCTTACATCATTTTGTAAGAGATATTCAAGGACTTAAAGAAAGAACCCAAGAGTTAATAATGAATATTAGATGCCCTACACTAAGACATTTTAGATGGGATTATTAGGGAAAAAAGAAAAATATAGAAAAGAAACCTATAAATCCAAAAAAGTCAAAGAATAAAAATAAAGCATCTACATCAAAACCTTTAAAACCTTTAGTTTGTTGGGATTGTGGTAAAACTGAACATACCAGAACCCAATGTCATTTAAAAAAGAAAATAAGAGAATTAAAAATCTTTGATGAAGAAAAAGAAACACTTATAAATTTAATAGATGAATCAGATGATGATAATTTAGACTATAATGATATTTCTGAATATGATGCTTTAGAAATAAATACCGATGAAGATAATTCTTCAACTACTACTATTAGTAGTGATTGCGAATGTTAAAATTATAATAGAATTATGGACTTAAATAATTTAAGTATTAATGTGATTACAACATAAGAAGAATTATTATTAGATATGATAGATTCCATTAATGACAACGAAGAAAAATGAAAGTTTATTGGGAAAATTATAGAATCTACCAAAATTAAAGAAAAGTCTAATAACAAATCTAAATTTGAACCTCAAGTAGAGGCTATGTTAAATCCAGCTTATACTAAGATAGAAGTATTAGGAAGACTAAAACAAGAAAAACCTGTAACTACTAACCTCATGATGAAGCAGTTAGACTGGCATACCTACTTAATTCATATGGGGTAACACCTAAATTGAAGAGTCTCCCTCAACCAAGGCCTCTTTCTTCTGAAGAAATTAATGTGATTGTGACAAAGTTTACGAAAAGTCCTGTTCAAGAACAGTTTGCACAATCTCCATGTAGTGTGAAGGATTTACAATGCAACTTATATGGAAACATAGGCCATACATCTATTGTTAGCACTGAGTATGTTATTTCAGAGTCAGGCCCTAAATGTTTCTGTTGTGGCCAAATGGGTCATACTGCTTTCTATTGTCCAGCCATTGACAGATTACCTTCTCCTATGGGTAGTCCTTTTAAATGTGCTGAGTCACAACAATCCTCATCCAAGACTATTAACTTGGATTCTGCTCGATCCTCTAAATATTTCTCGGTAGGTCCCTCCACTGTGGTCCTTATAGTGGTCCCCACTTTCCGTATTGTGGTCCCCACTCTACCTATGTCTGTTGGGCCCTCTAAGGTGGAGCCCACTCCGTAACCGGCTACCTGGGTACCCGGTTACCTGTTCGCATAGTACCTTCTTAATGTTGTATTTCCTTTTCTTGATATTAATCTGGCATTAGGATTAATTGATGTCATTGCCTTAAAACATATTCTGTATAAAATACAAATATTTTGTGATCTTTCCTTCATATCATATCCTTGTGCCTTCATGTTTAAACACAAGGCATCTTTCAGATGAGGATCAGACAAAGATAAAGAAAAATTTGGAAAATAATTAAAATATACTTGTCCAGTTCATAAACTGGATTCTATTATTCCTAATAGAGAATCTTAAAATTTATTATGTCTAATATCTCCACAGATATTCTGGAGAAGCCAATAACTCAGCTCTATATCTATATATATATATGTGTGTGTGTGTGTGTGTGTATATATATATATATATATATATGATGATGATGAGTTCATGATTTTATTTTATTTTTCCTCAATAGCAAATTCCCAATTAGTTATGGTAAATGAATTCTACTATTCTTTAGATTCCGTGAATAATTTGCGTATTCAAATAGAAATAATGCCAACTGAAGTGTCACATAACAAGCCTTCCAAATCAATATATAAAAAATATAACTATAAAACGAAAGGCAAACTCAGGTCACTCACTACTGAAAATGCTAAACTTAAAGATGCTCAACACCTTTACCAATACCAGAGCCACATTGAATGTCTGTTTGTATTAATCCATTCAAGCATCGATCTTGCAAGAATGTCCAACAGGTGATTCCATTCTCTCGTACCACTTTCCAATCTTGGAGTTCTCCACTATATCTATGCCCGACATCAAATGTTTAATAGGCCTCAAAACCCCGATCTGCTAAGTTTGGTTTAACCCCACCTGTGCAGGAGGAAATTGTGGCAGAGACTTAAAAAACAAATGCCAAACATAACTCATGACCAAGTAGATTAAGCAGTGTACTGAACTAGAGAAGAGCTGACCTCTTAGAGGTACTGATATCTTTTCTGAACTTGTCTTGCATCTTTTCCTTTTTCAGGTTTGATTGCACTAGGATAAAAAAACCTAGACACATTAACCTCCAACTAATGTTACCCTAGACATTGTTACCCTAGCAAAAGCTGAACGCAAATTTATTCAGCAGATGCAATGGCCACCATGGACACATATAAATGAGAAAATTTTGGCAAAACTTAATTGGTAAAGTCAATTTTTGCCTCCAAAAAAATTAAAATTCAAACAAAAAATCCTTTTGGGGAAGAAAAGAACTGATTAATAAAAAGAAAAATGTTAAGAAACCAACATTAAGCTTGATAAACTGTTAAAACAACAAATAAGGTTCACAAAAAACATAACACCTAATTAAAGATACTCACTCTATTAAAGCTAGCAATCAAAGAGATTGGAACCCAACCCTCCTCATCCATGTTCTGGCGCAAGAATATATCCTTACACAGATTATCAGCACTGCAAAAATTAAATAGACAACAATGATTAGTATTGCTTAGAAGAAACACCCAGTTACATCCAGTGAAATGATAACTACAACAGTACCTAAAATAGTACTCTATCTGCTTCACCAGCCTAATTTGCAATCCCGGATCAACAACTGGGAAAAGAAATGTCGGTGGACATGATGGCGGTGGGTGAGATGGAGGCATAAAAGTAATGCCTCCAAGAGGTTCAGGTGTTGAAGTATGCACATAATATACCCGAGAAGGCATTTCTGAAAGAATTTAAAATCATTACCAAAGAAGATTGTATTATGTAATGAAATTCAAACAACTTCGTAATTTAGTTTATGTTTCATTCTATTTTAGTGACCTCATAAATTTGGAATAGTTGAAAATAGACATGTTTATAACAAATTATATGTAATTTTCATGATACACATCTATACTTGATCTATGTCATTTAATTATGTTGATGTATGTGACCATGGATGGGTTTAGTTACAAAATCCTAATTTAGCATATGGAAAAAGCTTACCAGGAATGCCTACAGAACAGATATAAGGCCTGCAGAATTGATAAATGGGTACCGATTATGAGTAGGCCTTATAAAATTCCTTAGCACAGGCCTGGATTGCTGTTTCTGCAAGTGGACATCCCTACCTCTAAAATTTCGAGGATGGTTCCACTCACGGCTTCCACGGTCCTGAACAAGCTGGTAATTTTGATTATTTTTATAATGTCCCCCCGTACCACGCAAATGAGGGCCATTACTACCCCTACGAGAGGAGCCTCGAGGACGATCATTGCCAGTGCTCCTTGTCCTACTAAGAACAGCTCCTATGAATGGAAGTGCAGAATCCATTGCTTCCTGTCCCTGATTATATAAATTAGATTCGTTTTCATCGACCTGATGAAGTGGAGGCCCATTGCCACCATTTAAAGCCCGCATGTTGTCACGCTTCATTGATTTTTTTACGGACAGGGAAGGAGTAATTCTTCATTAAGTTAGAGTTTGTATAGCTATTACTCACAGGCTTAGGCAAAGATAATGCAGTCACAGGTCCCTAATACACATAAAATCACACACAAGTTCCAAGGGAGTCAAATTTATAAGTAGAATAGCAACTTTGCGAATCCAAAGAAGCATGTTCAATAACATCAACGAGAAATAATAAATACAATTTAATCTACATAACTTGAACTAATCAATTCCTGCAAAAAATAATTTTTTCCCCCTTAACCAGGTGATGACAATGCACATTTAAAGAACCATCTTCGACAATGCGCATCTGAAGAAGCATCTTCAGTTACATCCACGAGATACAACAAATATAGGCCAATCTACATGAGCTCAACTAACCGAAGCAACAAAAATGAATGCTTCTTATATTTTTTCTAATGGAAACCAGAATCCACTTTATCTCCTTTTTGCTAAGGGGTTGACTTCCACAACTTTGTGTGGAATATCATAGTAGTCCGAGAATGCTAAAAACAATAGCATAAAAAGTAAACACAAAAGTTCAGTTATTTCTGAATAAGAACATTATGTAGAATCGTTTAGTTTATGGTATGCAGAATTGATTGTAGCCAATACATGACAATTACAAATGAAAAAGACGAACACATAAGAATATCATAACGCATCATCATTATATTATATATAGCATGCAGCATTGACTGATTCTGGATATATATGTCAATTACAAACGAACAGATACTTGTACTGAATATCATAAAGCATCCTTACCTCATATTTATAACTTATTATTTAAATTATTATAGTTCATCTTATTATTTAATAATAGTTTATCTGTGGTATAAGTCACCTATGGCGCTTGCCTAGGTCTACTCTTATTAATAAAAGAGAAAGTCAATAGTGACCTTTGATTAAAAGTAGAAGCTTTAATCAATCAAAATATTAAAAAAATTAAAAAATAATAAATCAAATTATTATAAATTATATTCTCTTCTAATTAAGATCTATCAACAAAATGACAAAATAATAAATCAAATTATCATAGTTTATCTTCTCCTTTATTTAATATCTACCTTTCAAATTAATCAGAATCGTTATTTAAGATATTAGATTATTATAGTCTATCTCATTATTTAATAAGAGTTTATATATAAAATTGAAATTTATCCGTAATATACATCATGTGACATCTTGCCTAGTATAGTTTTCAATCTGTATACTTCCTAAGAGGGTATGCCCTATTCTAATCAACCATTTAAACAATATTTGAATTCAGTTTGTGAGTTTCTAATTCAATCAAAGTGGAAAAATCTTAAAACCGGCACGAGTAATAGAAGCAAGAAGCAAACAATTAGAGATTTTATCACTTGCAAATGTGTTTTTGTGTTGGATATATAAATGTATATCTAACAAATCCACATATTAAATTTTAGTTTATTAGAGTTTAGTGCAAGTATAGGCGTTGTCATCATACACACCTTATCCTAACCAGCAGGAAGCAATTGGTAGCATATGGAAGAAGGAAGGTAAAACCTTGATTCCATGAAGACCTTTGGAGCTCCCTCTAAGGAACATTATGACTGCCTGGTAGATGTCTTGGATCGGAAAGGTCTACTTGAAGAAATGGAGACTATGCTTGACCCAACGCAGTGCAAGTCTGATGCCATGACATGGAGTACACTCCTAGAATGGTGCAGATTACATAGGAATGCAAATCCAGGATATAAGGACATGAATTTGTATCATACACCATTTTTTGTCATGCTTTGTATCATACACCATTTTTTGTCCCTTGATGAACCATTTTTTGTCATGCTTTGTATCATACACCATTTTTTGTCCCTTGATGAACCAAACCCATCTTAGAATTTGCTTGATACACATTACGGGGCATTAAAAGAAAAGGCAACTATGTGCATCGATGTCTACGCACAAAAATATAACATACTTATCACAAAGACCCAGGTCTTCCTTGCAAGATTAAGCAAAGCAGCCTCAAACAAAGCTCAATTCGATGTCACATATGATACCATGCGAACCTTCCTTGTTATTTCGTTCCACTCTGGTTTGGAAGAGGTAGTTTTCTGCATTAGCAAAGCAGTTGGAAGTGGTGAGACCCAGCCCACCAATCAACCTAATGGACAATGTTCTAGAAAGAAAGAACAAGTAGCCAATTGCATCCAAAATAGTAGCAGCAGACGTGTTGTATTATGTGAGCATTAGTTTTTTGTATTCAATTATATATATATATATATATATATATATATATTAGTAGATTCTTACATAAATATTTTTTAAAAAAAACTTTTTGTTGTTACTAAAAAATTGGGGGATAGCAAGACTTGTTCAATCACTTTGGTAATGTTTGCCCACAAACATTTGACCGAGAGTGATGGGAAGCTTGATCAGATCCCAAAGAAAGAATAAAGAAGAAGCAGCTTCTCCACAATTATTGACATGTACAGAATGAAACGTGGGAGAGATGAGCCAGCCAAGAAGATGCTAAGCATTATTCTATCACCATTTTTTATTCCCAAAAACATTATAATCACCGTTTTTCCACGTTGACTTGGGAAACAGTTTGGCCCACCCATGTGTGTGGGTTTAGCCTTCACTAACAAGCAATGTGTGCTAATTATTAGCCACTTGCCACCAACCATTAAACACGGAGATAAATAAAATGTATGCATTTCAATGAGCTCCAAATTTCACACCAAAATTCAAGAAAATTAAACTATACAAATCTGTGTTTTTTTGGTGAGTTAATAGTTAGCCCACTTAGGGATTTGGGTGGGATATGAATCGAATATTGTCATATCCGTAAAACTTGAATCCGAAAACTAAAAAAATCCCTAACCGGCCCTAAACTCACCTATAACGACCCGCCCTAACCGGTCGGGGGTTACTAAAAAAATAAAAATGATGTGAAAGTAACATTCAAGAATATGAATCGTAACATGGTAAATAGTTCTAGAAATTTACAAATCATAAAAATAAATCATGTTCTGATAGCATGTGACAATACATATAATAAATTAACTACGTGAGCACAAAGTCCCACAACCTCTGACTGTTTCCTGTAGCCACATTTATAACTCAAGAGAATAAAAGGAAATCCAATTTATTATCAATTCACCAAACCTAGGTTGGTAAAAGAACCACCAACCACACTCTTAGTCCTCAGTCTGAAGCTGCTCACCTGTGGAGGCAATTCCGCGTTAGTGATAAAACCACTAAGCCGCATAATTAAATGAAACAAGTCAATATAATCCCTATTATCATTTCTTGAAACTTTTAGTAGTTATGAGTCTATGCCGAGCTCCAATTATGCTGGGAGGGGTGGCCACCCCATCCAGCTACAATCCCATGCATGCACACGCACGCTACGTGGCCCATGGCTTGTAGTTACCAATATTTGTCATTGACTTACCCTCTCGGTATCAGAAGTGCATAATGAGTCGTCTTGTGCCAATTGCACCCTGTCACCCCTTTCGGCATGGGGGCAGGTATTTTATCTTTCAAGTAAATTTAAAAGTGCAGCCCCGTGTCGGACTGAGTCAATTCCTTGACCTCGGTTGCACTTGGTGCATGGTGGTCGAATCTGGGCTCAGGCCGACCAGGGCTGCCAAAAAGGGAAAATACAACATTTCAAATAATTATACGAACCTGATAGTTCGCAAGTGAACCCGTAACTGCGACCGACAATCCTAATCTGAACGAGAAAATAAAATTATACATAAGTATAATTTTATTTGAGTAGAAATGCATGCATCTAAATAACTAAAATATATCATTATTAAAACTCGACAACATAAAGCATGCAGCATTCAACAATATTAAATATTAAATTCTCAACATTTACAACAAGTCTAGTGATATAATTAATTATTCATGTGATGTAATCATTTAAGTCACACTTACATTTTAAATTAATTAATTAAATCACAATTCACACTTAACTAATGATAAATAATTATTAGCTTATGACCAAGTATTTAATTACTATTATTAGTATGTTTTACTTTGAGACGATAATTACTTAAGCAACAATCTTGACGATTTAGTTTACGATTTTAATCCTTAATCACTATCCTTATTAATCACAATTTAGGGAGTACTAGATACTTAATTCATTAAATAAAATCTTGGGTATACCTACAATAATTTATTCACCTTTCACCAATGCTGAATATTTAACAGGCAATTAATTAAGTTGTTCTATTAAATTATTTAAAATGATTTGTATTATCCTAATTTAAAGATACTACTAATAGAATTATTTTAAATTAATCAACCCAATAAAGGTTCGAACTTTATTTATTTTCATTATGCTATTTAGGTTCAACGTTTGTGATTAGCACACTGTTATAGTTTAATAACCCATATTATTACCTTAATCATACTTTCTTTATTAATTAATGGGATTTAATAAACAATAATATCAACTATATTATACACGGATTAGCAGTGTTTTATTTAATCAAGCAGTGAAGATCGCCCTCCCAACTTGCACTTGCGATCAAAGAAAATAATAATAATAATAATAATAATCCTTTACACCCTCCCTCGACGCCAATAGCATCAGGATAATTTGGTCTTGGAGGATCCGGTGGATTCCAACGAATCTGGTTTTCCAGCGGGTTCTGGCAGTTTTCCAGCGGATTTCAGTGGTTTTCCGGCAACTTTTGACGATTTTCCAACAACTTTCGGCAGTTTTTCGGTGACAATCTCAGACAACGTCTACTGGCCAGATAGCGGTCGTATTGGGTACCATTGGCATCAGACTCGGCGAGCCCGACGCGTCTACGACGTCGACCTGGTCAGCGGAGGTGGCGGCTTGCCGGAAAATGGCTAAAACAGAGGCGGCTCGTGTAATTTAGTTTGGTTTTCTTGTTGATTTAAAATTTTAAGTTCCCATGATTATTAAAACTTATTATCAATTTAGATTAATGTAATTTTGATAACAATTCATAACATTATAATCAACTGTTATTAAAACAGATCATGATCTCCACCAACAAACAACAAAATAAATGAATAGTGGACGCTAAACGTGAACTCTACGTGCATGCACATGGAAGAAAGAAAAAGAAAGAAGATAGGAAGGATACCAAAATAAGGAGGATGTTGGCTCTGGCAAGGAAGAGGAGAAGAAGATGAGGAGCAGGCGGCTAGGGTGAGGAAGACGCCCATCACGATGATTTTAACCGGATAGGAGCGCTACCCAACTCCCCTAAAATCTCCCGTCATAACTAAAATATTCTCTCACGTTCTATCCTTCCCAGAACGAGTCAAAAATTTTAAAACCACGTAATCAACGTTTTTTTTTTTTACAATCTTTACATCACCCATATTATTTACAATTAATATTGAATTTTACAAGCAACAAAAATCTATTATCATGATCGAATCCTATTCTATTATTTTATTAAATTTAGATATCATTCATATTTAACTTTATATATTAAAATTCAATTGATTTTTTATTCATAAACGTGCGCTAGAAAAGCTTCAATTTGACTTACAAAATATATACATCTCATCATTATATCATGAGCACAATCAAATACGTAGATGTATTCCACTACTCCACACGATTAATCATTCAATAAAAACATTCAATGGGTAACAAGTTTACTCATAATAATACTATAAGTGATGGGAAGCTTGGCCAGATCCCAAAGAAATAATAAAGAAAGAAACAGCTTCTCCACAATTATTGACTGTACAGATTGAGACGTGGAGAGATGAACCAGCCTAAACATTATTCTATCACCATTTTTATTCCCAAAAACATTATGATCACCGTTTTAGCACGTTGACTTGAGCAACAGTTTGGCCCACCCGTGTGTGTGAGGCAAACAAAAGAGGACACGATGATGATCAGATGAAGAAAAGAAAATATGAAATCTTTTCAGAAAGTTTCAATAATTTCCACCTCCAAAGAGAAAAAAATGGTGCAAAGAAAAATCAAAGAAGCACTTGCGAAAAAGCAAGGGCTTGTTATCATTACATTCTTGTCGGAAAGTAGGCCTCCACCGGAATCAACCTAAAGAATATATTTCCCTTCTTCTAAGCATTAGTGTATCAACCATCACCTCTTCTCTCAACACCTTCTCGACCACCACCAGTGGAATTAGCTCCGAAATCATGGCGGAGGCAATCACTACCTTGGTAGTGGACAACCTCGCCAAGGTGGCAGAAACTGGAATTGCGTCGCTGTTGGGTCTCACGAAAGAGCTGGCAAATTTTTCCAGTGAATTCTCTGCTATCAAGAACGTGCTTCAAGATGCTGAGAAAAGGCAGATCAGTGAGGAATCCGTGAGGGGCTGGCTGCAAAAGCTCAAGGGCGTAGCATACGACGTCGAAGACCTGCTAGAGGAGTGGAGGATATGCTTTGGAGATCATCAAGTAAGAAATTCCTCGTCTTCTAATTTGACCTCTCTTATAAAGCATCCATTGCAGCACCTTAAATACCGAGAAAGATTTGATGAAATTAGAAGTCGGTTGGAACAAATAGCAACAGAAAGGGAAAGGTATGGGTTTAGTGATGATACCTGTGTAAGAAGAATGAGGAAGAAGAGAAGAACCGAATCTTTGGTAGATCAAACTAGTGTAAGAAGAAAGAGGGAGGAGAGAGATCGTGAGTCTTGGGTAGATAAAACCAGTGTGATTGGTCGAGATGAAGATAAGAAAACCTTGGTCACTAAACTTATTAGCGAAGAAGGATCAGATAAGGTCGCTACCATATTCATATTGGGTATGGGTGGCTTGGGGAAAACAACTCTAGCTAAATCTATATACAATGATGCAAAGAGTCAAAGAGAAATTTGGTGATAAGCGAATGTGGGTGTGTGTTGGAGAGGTCTTTGATGGGGAAGCCATTATGAAAAGTATGATTGAGAGTTGGGGCGAAAGTGTTAAGCCATCACGGCGGGAACAACTTGCAGAAATGCTAAAAGATAGACTATACCTTTTGATTCTGGATGATGTTTGGAATGAAGACTATCTCGAATGGGAGCCATTGCAGGACATCCTAAACCAAGGGGCAAAGGGTAGTAAAATTGTTATCACCGCACGAAATACAGGAGTCGAAACTATGATTGGAAGTGTTTACACACATGAATTGAAGGGCTTAGGGCATGATGACTGCTTGTCAATTTTCAAGAAGATAGTTGTTAAGCAGGGGAAGGAGGAAGAGTACGAACATTTAATGGATATTGGCAGAGAAATTGTGGGAAAATGTGGTGGTCTGCCTTTGGCAGTGAAAACAGTGGCAAGTGCCGTTAGAGGTAGACGACCGACAAGAAAACAATGGGAAATGGTCCGAAACAGTAAAATATGGGATTTGCCACAACCTGCTGAAGGCATTTTACCTGCCTTGATGTTGAGCTACACAGAGTTAACCACACAACAAAAGAATTGCTTCGGCTATTGCTCTATTTTCGAGAAAGATACTTTACTGGAAAAAGATGAGTTGATAAGCTTGTGGGTGTCTCAAGGCTATATAAGAGAGGAAGAAGTTGGAGAAGAATGTATCGAGGAGCTATTGGCTCGCTCTATGTTCCAAGAGCCGGAAAGGGATGACGAGGGCACCATAAGGACATGCAAGATGCACGATCTTGTACACGACCTTGCTCAAAGGGTGACCAAAGAAGAGTGTTGCATCATAGGAAATGATGATGCAAACAATAATAATAATGCCTTGAGCCAGCTTGCTGGTGCTCGCCACTGGGTACTAAGAAGAGAAGTGTTAATAGGGGACATCAATTTAGCCGGAGTTGAAAAATTGCGGACTCTCATTTTTCACCACTATGGATCAACTCCCGAGCCAATTGATACTGTACTCAAGTCGTTGAAGAGTGTTAGGGTGCTGAAATTAAGAACTAGTAGTGTCAGTCGTCATTCATGGAATCACCTTGGGAAGCTAGTACACTTGAGGCATCTGGAGTTGAGTGGCACTACATTGACGCAACTGCCTGCTGCGTCAATAGCGACATTGAAGGAGCTTCGATACTTGGACTTGTCAAACTCATGTATAAAGACTTTGCCGGAAAACATTGGTACCCTTTCGAGTTTGAGACAATTAAATGTTAGCTGGTGTAATTCGTTAGTGAACTTGCCCAAAACAATTGTTTCCCTTCCACATCTGCAGGTAATCAACCTGGAACATTGCCCTCGTTTAGAGGAATTGCCGGAATTGAAGGACCTTCCGAGTTTGAGACAATTGAATGTTAGCTGGTGTACTTCGTTAGTGAACTTGGCCCAAACAATTGTTTCCCTTCCACATCTGCAGGTAATCAACCTGAAAGGTTGCTTTGGTTTAGAGGAATTGCCGGAATTGAAGGACCTTTCGAGTTTGAGACAATTGAATGTTAGCTGGTGTACTTCGTTAGTGAACTTGCCCAAAACAATTGTTTCCCTTCCACATCTGCAGGTAATCAA
>JAURVB010011584.1:0-54742 GCA_033002965.1 Piper betle | reverse complement strand
AAAATTTTAGATAATTACGAATTTGAAGAACCTACTTTGGCAAGGAGAACCCTCATACTTCCAACTATAAAATGGTTATTCATGCACGAATTTGAGATAGCTTTTTAGATCTATTCTTCGTTCTTTTGGAGGCTCTTCTCAAGAATTTTGGTTTTCTTAAGGCAGATTAAGGAAGAGATTAAAGATTCAATAAAAGAAGAAGACGGGAGAATACTTTTAAAGACTGGATCAAAAGAGTTTTCTTCTTCACTTTTTTTTTGGGGTTTTATTGTGTTATTCTTATGAATCTTTCAAATACTCTTGTTTTGGTTTTATTTTCATATTTTATGGAGTAAATTCATTTATGCTAGAGAGTAGATGGATCTTAAATCAATGACTTGATATTTTATATTAGTTGAAATTTATATTATTTTTTTCCTTGAGAGATATGTTTTATTGTGTTTAATGCTTTTATTTATTTGGTTAATTGTTGAAGCATAGAGAGGTTTTGAAGAGAATATGTGTTAAATAATTAATGAAATGGTAAATTGATTATGCTATGTCTGAGGGTGATCTATAAAACATATCCATAAATTGAATGTGATTAGTTTGAATAGGAGTTGTTGGATATTTATGTGGTTCGTTTAAATCTTAGTATGAATAAGGAGGGTATAAATGTAACGAATTCATAGAGTTTAATGCATCTTAATTGAAGTTAATGAAGAATAGACCCGAGTAGAGATATTTGAAGTTGATTAATTTTAAGATAATTAATTAGACCCGACAAGGATAATTAAATAAGTGGAATTCCACCGTCTCATGAAGTGTAATAATTAATTCCATGTTTATATTTATTTTGTTGAATAATTGGTTGAAGGGGATTCAATTCTCTTGCATAGCTTTTGCATATTGAGAAATACCTAAACTTCAAATTAGACACATATTTTATTTTAGTTTAATTTTAAAATTGAATCTAGTAGATAGAAAATCATAAAACTCAAATTTCCTTGCTATAGAGAGTTTAGTTTAATAATTTTAATTAAGTGATAACTAGTCTCTATGGGATTGATACTCTACTTATCATTATATTACTTGATCACGACCGGTACACTTGCTAATTATATTAAATTCGTATCAAAATTCTTCTAGTTCATCCTCATCGTAACCTTCTAACGTAGCTTGTAATTTTTTCTTTCCTTTTTCTTTTCTTTTCCTTTTTCTTTTTTCATTTCTTTTTCTTTCTTTTTCTCATTTTCCCTCTTCCTTGATAAGGTTCAGACATTCATTTTTGAAGTGTCTGAACCTTTATAGTCTTAACATTAGGGTTTTTCATTCTTTTGCTTACCCCTGTCATCTCAAACCTTTTATTTACAAACTTCTTAAAGTTTTTAGAGAAAAAGCTTGATGAATGCCTTCTATATTTCTCATCAATAGTTTTAGAGTAAGGTCCTTCTTCTTGTTTTCTACTTCTTTCTCTTTCTGATCCATTTCCAGGGTGTGTTCATGAGTAATAAGCGATCCCAGAAGCTCCTTCATGGTGATAGTCTTCAGGTTTTTAGCCTCTTCCATAGCCATAACCTTGGGTTTCCATTAAATAGGAAGTGATGCAAGAAGATTTCATTTGAAGCTAGATTCTCACCAAGGTTTTTCAAAGCCACCATAGTGTCGTTGAAACAATTGTACATGACATTGATATTCTCACCATCTTCCATTTTAAAAGCTTGATATTATGATCTGAGTAGGCTTTTATAATCTTTCACTCGTGATGTACCCTCGTGTGTCACTTGAAGAAGTTCCCAAATTTCTTGAGCTGAAGTGCATCAAGACACCCTAGTGTATTCTGTCTCACATAGTGAACAAAATAATGCATTCATAACTTTGGCATCTAAAGAATGTGATTTCTTTGCCTTTTTATCGCATGATCCTCTTTTGGATTTAGGATCCATATGACTATCAAGTATAACCCACCATATATCAATATCACAAGATGTTAAGAAAATTCTCATCCTAATTTTTCAATAAATATAATTGGAACCATCAAAGAAAGGTGGTCCTATGGTTAATTGTCATTACAAAGATTTTATCTTTCTCTCCATGGCCATTAGGTGCTAACAACCAAATCACACAAGATCAATACGATCTTTACAACACAAGAGATATACAAAATATAAAGTATTGCCTGATCTCTTGAGAAAAGGCCTAAGGTTGATATAATCAAGCTTATTTGAACTTGATATCCAATTGTAGCACTTCAAACTTATTCCAAACAAAAAACTTATTTTAGAACACTTCAAACAACTTCAAATATTCGGATATTGGGCAACTCTTCCATGTTGCACCAACCTCTTTATATAGCCACATAAGTCCATAGCTTTGTGCACTATCCAACCACATGAGCATTTATGTGGAGTAGGCTCCTCCAAAGTCCCAGACACTTTTCCCTCTTTAGTTAAAATTCAAACTCATAATGAAAGTGTTAGGGTCCACTTGACTATCTAGTCTTCAAGAAGTTTACCAAAAGCATTCCAACCTTTGTCGACATCCAAGTGTACAACACTTTGACCCAAATCATGTCCAAGTCCAATGATTGCTCCAAACAACTCTAAACATAATTGAATAACTCCAATGATTGCTCCAAACAACACTTTAATCTAAAATTTTATCATATTTCCAAATAACTCCAAGCATAATTGAATATTGAATAACATTGGTCTAATTAATTTGAACCTTGTCACATAGCAAATTATCATGCAATCCACATAATTCATGCTTCATCATCAAAATTTGAAATGCACAAATCCGAGACTTAACAATGGTTACCTGTTCCATATACCCCACAATACACTTAAAATAATTGCTAACACAATTTTCAAATGCTAGGGCATCATACCCAAATACTTGGTCTTTGCATGGATTCTTCATGCAACATGACCCATAAGCTCCTCCAATCCATGTTGCTTCAGCACATACCCATATCTGCAACCAAATAAGTTTAGTGTACCTTGAGTGCTCTAACATCAGTTTTGAGACTCTGGGCTTAACCAAAAACTTGTAGAAGATTTTTTAGTCAATGGCCCCAAAGTTAACTCCCTTGTACGAAAAGCCAGTTAAATAAAATATAATAACACATAATACACACCTTGCTACCAAAACATGAACTAACACTTAGGCTTCTTGGATCCCACATAAGAGAAATAATCAAATCAAAATCAAATTACATTTCTCAAGACAAATAGTCATATGCAAATTACATAACAACAACCAGTTCCCCCGCCATTAGCCACCCGATCTTTCCGCCAACCCTGACCATTGCTAAGGAAAGACACGCACACACATAGATACATATCTAAGATATCTATCAATAATCAAACAAGTTTGATTAATAGCTTGTAAATAACTAGTGATACGCCAAATTGGCAAATGGGTCATCATGTACCCACAAATAAAAGTGCTACAATTCAGAAGTACTAACACAACACTAAATAGAGGATGAGAGGCACGCTAATCTTGAACAACCAAATGAATTGGCATGCTAAGCACAGTGATGCGGTATGATGAAACAACACGTTAAACACAGTGATGCAGTTTGATGAACTGAAAAGCTAAGCACGGTAATGTAATGTTATGGTCTGGCAATCTGCACACAGACAAATGAGAGGGTCTGGTAATCTATGCACACATACACACACACACACACAAAAGAAGGGGTCCAACAATCTATACACAGGCAATCTACACACAGAAGAAAGGGTTTGGCAGTCTAGGCACAGACAGAAGAAAGGGTCTGGCAATCTGGGCATAGATAGAAGAAGGGTTTTACAATCTATACATGGACAGAAGAAATCAAAACCTTGTGTACTACTATATCTATTAAGCTTGGGTAGGGGACTATATATTACATTTTCTGGATCACAATTTTAAAAACCCTCAAGGGATCTTATCTTTGAGGTTTTATTAAATTGCAGTTGAAAAACATTTAAACAACACAAAATTGGTGGAATTCAATAAAACACCAATGACTCTGTTACACACACACAAATACACTAACTATATGCCAAAGAAAATAGTTGATGACTAATTATATTGATTCCCAAAAATTAATTTAATTGAATAGTATTTAAGATTCGTTCCGACCCTTACAAAACCCAAAATAAAATAATTTAATTATTTTCGAGGTTTTACAAATATTGGGAAGCTAAAGCATACACACACACACACACACAAATACATGATAAAAAAGGCTAGCAAAGCTTTACAATCTGGGTCAAAATTGAAATGACACTAAACTTGAGGAAAAAGCCCCAGTTTTACATTTTCAATTATAGAACTTAAATTCTAGATTTCATTGAATAAATTCTTACTTATTTTATATATTTTTAATTTTATCTCAGTTTTAGATTTATAATTACAAAAGATTATTTACTTTTGATTTATTTTTGTTGATTTCTTATTTATAATTGGAAAAAAAAGTTACTATTTTTGAAAATTTTGCCCAATTTCATATAACAATAATTAGAAATACTACTTTCTAACACGATAACTATTATTTTTTGGCTTTTTCTTAATTCTGAATTCATAATTACGAAAAGTTAGTTACTTTACCTAGTTTTTCATAAATTGAAAATTTTAAGAATTTAATTTCTTTATTAAAAATCTGAATTTCTATTACAATGACTACTGTTTTCTTTTTGAATTTTATATAATATTATTTGAAATTTTCATTGATAAATTTATTATTAGTCAAGTTTCTATTTTTAATTTTAGTTAATTAGAATGAAATTGATATTTTTGTAATTTTTATGATATTCCAAATTATAAATATATAATTTATATAAATATTATTCATATCAGAACGTGCCTACGAATATTTTGACATATACAGGTACCACTATGGTCACCTTATCAAGATAATTTTGATGATTAAAATTGCAATTATAAATTTTGAATTCTTTATTCTACTACAATTGATAGGGAATAAGGGGCAGAAGAACAAGGCACAGGATCAGCAGGGCCCATAGCCGCAGAGATAGAGGTGGATGTTTGATATCCTATCAGCAGGTTCAGAGATTGATAGACAAGGGTTGTGAGGTCTTCCTTGCCACTGCTGTGGCTACAGCAGATTAGTCAGCAAGAGAGTTGGCACAAATTCTAGTGGTCAGTGAGTACGCATATGTCTACCCAGATGCGGTAACCTATTGATTTGCTTCCTGGTACCGCACCTATTTATAGGGCACCGTATTGAATGGCACCGCTTGAGCTCAGGGAGCTCAAGACTCAGTTGCAGGAGATATTGGAGCAGGGCTTCATTAGACCGAGTATCTCACCTTGGGGTGCTCCAATCCTCTTCATCAGGAAGAAGGATGGCAGAATGAGGTTGTGCATCGACTACAGAAGGCTCAACCAAGTTATGGTGAAGAACTATTATCCCCTCCCACAAATATATGATTTGTTTGATTAGCTTGGACGGGCTGCTGTATATTCAAAGATTCATCTTCGATCATACTACCATCAGTTGAATATAGAAGAGGAGGATGTATCGAAGACAAGTTTTAGGACTTGGTACTGGCACTATGAATACTTAGTCATGCCTTTTGGGCTAACAAACGCACCTGCAGCATTCATGGATCTCATGAACCGGGTGTTCCAGCAATACTTGGACTAGTTTGCGATTGTATTTGTAGTTGACATTATGATTTACTCGAGCTCCATAAAGGAGCACAAGACACACTTGAGGATTTCTTTGTGGACCCTACGAGAGCACCGCCTATATGCAAAGCTCTCCATGTGTGAGTTTTGACTATTTGAGGTTGTCCTTTTGGGACATGTAGCATCAGTGGTTGGAATTGTAGTAGATCCAACCAAGGTCAAGGCAACATTGAGATAGGAGCGACCTACTACCACCATAGCAATACATAGTTTTTTGGGCTTAGCTGGTTATTATCAGAGGTTCATATAGGGTTCTCTTCTCTGGCAACCCCTCTCACACAGTCGACCAAGAAGATGGAACGCTTTGTGTGGACCGACGCATGTCAGCAGAGAGTTTCCAAACTCTGAAGGAGAAACTCACTACCACATCGGTGTTGAGTATACCAGATAGTCATGATGATTTTGTAGTGTACAGTGATGCCTCCGGCGTAGGGGTTGGGTTCTGTGTTGATGCAGAGAGGTAGAGTGATAGCCTATGCTTCCTCATAGTTGAAAGTGCATGCGTGGAACTACTCCACACATGACTTAAAGCTTGTAGCTGTCATATTTGCACTATGCATATGAAGACACTATCTGTATGGAGTGTCCTTCCAGCTCTTTACCGATCATAAGAGCTTGAAGTACATCTTCACGCAAAAGGATCTAAACATTTTCTACCATTCGCGTAAGGCAAATGTGGATTGCAGATGGCCTAAGCAGAAGGCCAGTAGTATGCAAAGAGACATTGGAAGGTATGGGTATACAGTATGAGGACCAAAGAGAGGATGTAACCAACCAACACCTTGTGGCAGTGTTATCGAGGCTGGTGATTAGTTTGACTATGATAGATCATATCATACAGGTAGAAGTAGTTGATCAGTTGTTAGAGCAGCGGATCCTTCAGGGGACTCATTCTGGGTTTCTTAGAGAGGTAAACGGTTTGTACTAGATGAGAGGATGGTTATATGTGTCAGATGTTGCAAAGTTTCTCGAATTGCGTAAGGACATTCTTCACGATTCCATCACTAATGGTTCACAGTGCACCTGGGCTCTGTGAAGATGTATCACAACTTCTGCAAATCTTATTGTGACTAGGGCTGAAGAAGAACATCCTCGACAATTTGTCGCAATATCTTGTCTGTCAATAGGTCAAGATAGAGCACCAAAAACCAGGCAATTTGTTGTAGTTGTTACCACTGCCGTATTGGAAGTGGGATTGCATCATGTGCAACTTTGTCACACATCTACCCCCTTCTAGGTGACAGATGGATGCAGTATGGGTTGTCGTCATAGGTTGACAAAATAGGTGCACTTTATACCAATTCGTATGACCTATCCCGTGTCTACGTTGCCCAGATTATACATGACCAAATTGTCAAACTCTACGGACTTTCTAGGGAGATTGTATCAGATAGGGACCCGAGATTCACCTTTTTGTGAGATCCCTCAACTTAGTCCCACATCTAATACCTACTGGGAGAAGATCCTGTTTATAAGTGGGAATGGACTATAGATCTTTAACTTTCGGGGTACCCATTTTAAAGAAATGACTTAGCCCATTACGTTGCACTTTGGGCTGGGTCGTTACAAATGGTATCAGAGCCGACCTGGTTCCGTGTTAGATGGTGGGCTAGATTAGAAACGTTGGCTAGGTTGCCGGTCACGGGCCAGAAAGGTCGTGGGCTGGGGCTAGCAACGGGCCAAGAATAGGCATTTCGGGGACGAAATTCCCTAAGGTGGGTGGATTGTGAGATCCCTCAACTTGGTCCCACATCTAATACCTACTGGGAGAAGATCCTGTTTATAACTGGGAATGGACTATAGATCTTTAACTTCCGGGGTACCCATTTTAAAGAAATGACTTAGCCCATTACGTTGCACTTTGGGCTAGGTCGTTACAAATGGTATCAGAGCCGACCTGGTTCCGTGTTAGATGGTGGGCTGGATTAGAAACGTTGGCTAGGCTGCCGGTCACGGGCCAGAAAGGACGTGGGCTGGGGCTAGCAACGGGCCAAGAATAGGCATTTCGGGGACGAAATTCCCTAAGGTGGGTGGATTGTGAGATCCCTCAACTTAGTCCCACATCTAATACCTACTGGGAGACGATCCTGTTTATAAGTGGGAATGGACTATAGATCTTTAACTTCCGGGGTACCCATTTTAAAGAAATGACTTAGCCCATTACGTTGCACTTTGGGCTGGGTCGTTACATATGGTATCAGAGCCGACCTGGTTCCGTGTTAGATGGTGGGCTGGATTAGAAACGTTGGCTAGGCTGCCGGTCACGGGCCAGAAAGGTCGTGGGCTGGGGCTAGCAACGGGCCAAGAATAGGCATTTCGGGGACGAAATTCCCTAAGGTGGGTGGATTGTGAGATCCCTCAACTTAGTCCCACATCTAATACCTACTAGGAGAAGATCCTGTTTATAAGTGGGAATGGACTATAGTTCTTTAACTTTCGGGGTACCCATTTTAAAGAAATGACTTAGCCCATTACGTTGCACTTTGGGCTGGGTCGTTACACTTTTCCTCTTGGAGATCTCTTCAGCGAGAAATTGGGATGGAGAGTAATTTTAGTATAGCCAATCATCCATAGACTGATGGCCAGTCCAAGAGGACGATTCAAATCTTGGATGACATGCTCCAGTTGTGTGTGATGGACTTCAGTGGACCATGGGAGGAGTAAGTTCCCTTGGTGGAGTTTGCGTATAAGAATAGCTACCAAGCCAACATAGGGATGACACCCCTCTAGGTATTTTATGACAGGCCGTGCAAATCACCGTCATGTTAGCTAGAGGCCAGTGAACCATTGACAGTAGGCCCAGAGTTGCTTCAAGACTCCCAGAGGATAGTTGAGTTGATCATGTAGAAGCTTTTGGCAGGTTAGGATAGACATAGGCATTATGTAGATCAGAGGCATAGGAACGTCAGTTTCGCTCTTGAGGATTGCATTTTCCTGAAAGTCACACCGACTAAAGGAGGTGTGCATTTTGGGAGGCGTGACAAACTGTGTCCAAGGTATATTGGCCCGGTCGAGGTGTTAAGACGTGTTGGAGAGGTTGCATATGAGCTTGCACTCCCACCCAGTCTATCAATAGTGCACCTGGTGTTCAATGTATCTATGCTAAAGAAGTACTTGCTCGATGGATCACACTAACTTTAGTATGAGGAGCTCGACATCCGACCCAACATGTCCTACGAGGAGGTGGCTACGGGAATTTTTGACCGGTTTGTGAAGACTCTTCGTAGGAAAAAAGTGCCTTTAGTGAAGGTATTTTGGTCACGACAAGGTGTTGAGGAGGCCACTTGGGAGAGTGAGGACGAGATGTGGTACGCGTTTCCCAGACTCTACCCTGTAGAGGATGATGACTCAACGTATTAGCACCCTTCTGTGTTTTGGTTGAGTGCTATTGTATGTTGTACGTTGTGTCTTGTGGCGTGTTTCTATGTGTGTAAACCCTTAGGAAATTTTGGGAAGAAATTTTACTAAGTAGGAGACGTTGTAAAACCTTGGCCCTAAGCTTGAAGGTTTTACTATCGGCTCGAGTTGCTACTTGAATCGGGTTAGTATGGGTCTGACCCTCTCTTGCTGTGGTTCTTGCATGGAAGGTGTGCAGGCTTACCCAGGCCTTAGCCTCCTTTGGTGCTCATCACGCGATTTTAGATGCTATACGCCCAATTTGTTCAAATTTGGTATAGTCGAGTCGTATAGAGTAATAAGATGCTAGGACCGTGTCTCTCGTGTGTCTTTTGTGTGCTTGCCATATGTTTGATAACCTTTCAGACCAACTTAATTCCCAAGGTAGGCCCCATCATTTTAGGGTAAAAAAAAGCCCCTAGGTTTTTGGATTTTAGGCTAACCTAACCGATTCCTCTTTAACTAACCCAACCTATACATCTTTATCTAATCTAGGTCATACTTCTTTAGGTATGACACCCAACCTTATGACATCACCAAGGTAACCCATTCTTCTTTATCCCATCCATACCTATGACATCACCAAGTCAACCACCATTTTTTTGCCCTCACTTTTTCACCATTTCTCCTTCCCTCTTCACCTCCAACAACCTTCTCCTCTCCTTGGCCTTCTTTTGCCTTGGAGCACCAATCACCCTCGTCCATGTTTTTAGCCTCTTAGGGTCATAGGTTTTCGAGTTGGATGCCTCAAAAGATCTCCTCTGGTCTTCCATCATTAGTTTTAGGTTTGTGCTGGTGCCTTTGTTGCTCGTTGTTTAATTTTTTTTGCTTGCAATTTTGTATTATTTCATTTTATGGTATTTTAACATGTATAACAGCCAATAAGAGGCATTTTGCATACTCATTTATCTTATTTTGTCATATAAATAAATGGATATACTTTTTAAAATGCATATAGGTCATTAATCTGCACTCTTTCGGTATAAAAATTCTATCTTGACACTCTGATGTGAAATTGGCATGATTCTTGTTTTGTTACACTCATAACAATATATCTATGTCCTATAATGTGCATGTATGAGGGTAAAAAATAAGGAAAGGTGATAACTTTCACCATTATAGTAACATAAACACCCTTTTCTCTATAATTTCTACTCTATGACCTTGTAGGATCTATTGATGCACAACATTCAATTTTGTTCATGCTAGATGTTAGGAGTTCTGTATTAAAGTTTTAATCCTAATCTAACTACTAAATAATCATGAACATCACTCATAAGTACGCATTATGTTTTCTGTCTTGTTTGTGACTTGTGAGCATGATCTGTGATTGTGTTAGATATTAAACCACTAATTTTAAGCTAATAAAATTATGGTACAAATATATGACTACTCCATCTAAGTGTCTACTTGAAGGATATAAATTTACGAATGAGTAAAAATCATGTAGGCATGTTTTGAGGGTGTTTACCCAAACAGTGTAAAGATGCAGGGTGAAAACCCTAGTCTTTTCACTCTAGCTGCAAATTACTTTAAAATAGGTTAATGGTGTTGGATTTGAGTGAAACTTAGTCCACACCTTACCCTATGTCTCAATAGTACCATGACCAATTTTGGGTTAATTTGGGTAGGTTACCATATTTTATTTGTGAAATTTCAAGTTATTAGGGTCGTAGATAGCTCTAAAAACAACCCATCTAGTGATCCAAATTGTAAAATCTACTTATGACCCATTTACAAAGTAAATTTAGGCCAAGTCTTACTAGGCTCAAGCTCCATGTGTTAGCTAACTAGGTCCACTGACCCAAACCTATTTGGAGTCCTATAGCTTATGAACGAATAGTTACAAAATTGGTGCACAACCGAGTAACATTATTCAAGCACTTTAGGGCTGAGCTAATGGGCATTGTTCCCCTTGATTGGCCGATGGGCCAGCCATGGTGGAATTTAACTATGAACCTTAGAGTATAAAGGCAAATCCATCTAAATTTATGCCCATTTTAACATCTTAAGTCCCGTTTGAAAAATCATCCAGTGAGCCCATTTGATTAAAACCCTAGAATTGATTAAAGCCAACTAAGTGAACATGAAACCAAAACCTTAATTAAATTACCTAATAAAGTTTAACACTTTATTTAGGATCTAATTAAGATAATTAAGTGATATTTAAGTGTTGTTTTTCTGTGGAGGCTTTGCCTAGTTTTGCATGCTGATGTGACCGATTCTTATTCGGTTCCAAATTTGTGTTAGGTATTGCGGAGGAGCTCACCGACTACAATACAGAGCTCTACTTATCTAAGTCCATAGGACTCTCCCTTTGCTTCCTATTTGCGTGACTCCCTACGTGTCGAGTATAACCGCGTTTTAGACATAGGACAACATCGGCTAATTGTTTGTGCTGCATCCGTGCTAGGTCTTCCCTCATTAGTTTCAAGTTTGTGCTGCCTCTATCGCTAATTGTTTGATGTTATCATTTTTATTTTTGTATTATTTCATTTTTATGATTATTTTAGCATGTAAATATTCCTGTTAGGAGCATTTTAAATACTCATGTATCTTATTCGGCCATGTAAATAAATAGATATTATTTTTATAATGCACGCAGATCACCGATCTGCACTGTTTCGATATAAAAATCATATCTTGACACTCTGATGATAAATTTGCATGATTCTTATTTTTTTGCACTCATAACATGTATATATACAACTTTTGTGTTGGATTTTTTACCAGAAATGACCTATAAGGTGCATGTATGAGGGTAAACATTGAGGAAAGGTGGCAACTTTTACCATTACAATGACATAAGCCCACTTTCTCCAATTTTTACTCTCTGCCCTTGTAGGATCTGTAGATTCAAAATATCCCATTTTATTCATGGTGATGTTAGGAGTTCTTGGTAAAATTATAAGCCTAATCTAACCACTAAATAAATATGAATATCACCCATAAGTATGCCTTATATTTCCTGTCTTGTTTATGACTATGAATGATCTATGATTGTCTTAAATGTTAATCCACCAATTTTAAATAATGTTTCTACTTTAAATATATAAATTTTGGGAATGGGAAAGAGTCATCTAGGTATGTTTTGGATGTGTTTACCAGGACGGTGTAAAGGTGTTAGGTGAAAATCCTACTTTTTCTCACTCTAGTTGTAAATTATCTTAAAATAGGTTAATGATGTTGGATTTGAGTAAAACTTGGTCCACATCTTACCCTATGTCTCAGTAAAACTATGAACAATTTTGAGGCCATTTGGGTACGTTCCCAATTTTATTTTTCAATTTCCCTATTTGTAATGGTCAAGATAGCTCCAGAAGCAACCCATTGAGTGATCCAAAGTGTAAAATCCACTTAGGCACATTTACAAAGTAAATTATGGTTAAATCTTACTATCATCAAGCTGCATGTGTTATCTAATTAGGCCCAGTTACACAAGCCCATTTGGAGTCTTCTAGCCCCATTAACGAACGGTTACAAAATAGCTGCGCGCCCCAAGAAAACTCTTCCAGCACCTTCAGTGCCGATCTTAATGGGCCTTGTTCCCCTTGATTGGCCCATGGACCAGCTATGATAGAATTTACCAATAAACCTTAGAGTGTAAGGGCCCACCCATCAAAATATCAGCTCATTTGAACATTGTTGGGCCTATCTTAAATATCAGCAGGTAAGTCGATTAGATTAAAACCATAGAATTAATTAAAGCCTGCTAAGTGAACATGAAACCAAAACCTTAATTAAGTTACCCACTAAGGTTTAACGCTTCACTTAGGACCTAATTAAGATAATTAATTAATGTTTTAAGTGTTGAGTTTGTGTGGAGGCTTTGCCTTGTTTTTGCGTGTGATGTGACCTAATTCTTATTCGGTTCCATCTCCGTTCTAGCTGTCGCGGGCGAGCTTACTGAATAGAATACTAAGCTCTACTCATCTAGGTCTGTAGGACTCTCCCTTTACTTTATCTCTATTTGACTCCCTGCTTGTCGAGTTTAATCACGTTTAAGACGTAGGACTAGCAATGACAACGTTTTATCGGATCCCTCCAATGATAGGCCATTTAGCCATGTTTTCTACACATATTTAATAAAACTTCAAGGTTGAGACCCCTTGATGGTTTTTGAAAGATAAAATTCAGAAACTAAGTATTAAATCCTCTCCCAAGCCTATATGTATAAATATTAGGGTTTACGGATTTTACGATTAAGAGTGTCTATGAGATGTATGGACCACACTAGTACTCCTTCAAACCCTGAGGTAGTGCGGAGTATGAGGGTACTGCGTAACGTAACACATTTCCAAAATTTATGGCCCTAACTTAACCGTTCATTTTGTTACTTGAGTACCATGGAAGGTGTAATGTAGATGATGTGAGGGCGTAAGTGTTGTATGTATGAATGCAAATATTAGCAGTGCATGCGCGCCGTCACTCATTTAAGTATGTTTGGTTACCACCCAGTGTGAGACAATATTGAAGTTTCTTAAGTTCCAGTGGATAATGAAATACCTATTTGCCACCTTATTGTTTTACTAGTAGTTATTCGGACGTGTAATTAAATTTATTTGATTACTGACGTGGTTTTCCATTATATGTAGGTGAGGTTTTCTGGCGGAGACATAGGCATGGATCAGGTGGCTTAGTGGCGATGGTGGCTAGGGCCCTGTGTTATGTTGTCTGTGTTGAACTGTATTTTGTGGATGATTATTTGATAGGCATGTGTCCTAACTATTTGAACTTGGTGGTATGATTTAGATGTATACAATGATGGTTGTGCTAAACATGTTTTATCGTTATATTATTGTATTATTACTACGGAGCTGCAATACTTTGGGGCAAGGCTAAGCATCTTTTGCAGGGTATATAAGCTTGAATCATAGAACATGACGATGAGCTAAGCCAGGTATACAAAACATATTTGGTTGCAACTGTTTGTGCGTTGGAGTAACGTGGGTGAAGAAGCTTACGGTTCACACAAGTTGAAGACTCACGTGAAGTCCGAGTATTAGGGATTGATGCCCTGATACCTGATGATGCTATGTAACTTCTCTAATGCTTTAATTATTGCTCGCACAAGGTATGTGAAAAAGATAACCACGACCCTTATTTAAATACTCGTATAATCTTAATGTAACTAATAAGAAGATCTAAGCCAATCACTTGAGCTAAGTAGTAAAATATGATGTACGCAACAGCATACAACCTCAAAACTGTGGTGGTGGTATGCTTCTTTTACAGTTGAGAGTGATCATCGTATTTTTAAAGTCACCGCTCATAGTCGTAAGGGAGGTTCTGCCTTTGTTACAGCTAAAGGAGTTAATATAGGATTCCTTTAAGTTTAAGATCATCCTTTGTAATTCAAACTCTACATGTATTCTACGAAAACCAAGGGTGGTGCCGGTCTTAAGCCTCCACGGAGGGTTGAATCCGCTTTCGTAAAGTCCATATGCAGAGAGTAATTTCCAAATTATAACATTACGATTTAGCCCGTCTATTTGAATTGGGGTGTTACAAAACAAATACAATGAGAATTTTTTTAATAAAAGGTTGAATGGATCTTAAAAATCAGATGAATAGATCAAAACTTCGTATCTCATATTTCTCCTTCTTTCAATGAGTCATCAACGACAAATTGTGAGGGTGATTTTTTAAAAAAAAAGATGCATATGACATTTTTATGGAAAAGAACATAATTTATAAGAATAATTTTTAGGTAAAAAAATACAACACTCTAAATATAACTTTTTGTCGAATCACAAACTAAAGAGTGCACATTTTATGAAGAGGTATACCCATAAAAGTATCATTTTATAAAGAGATGCATCTCATTGAAACACTCTTTTTCAAATAATTGTATCTATTTAAAAGTAATGAGACATATTTACAAGAGTACCTTTTTTTCTAAATTATTGCATATATTTAAAAATAATGAGACATATCTCTTAGTGTACTTTGTTTCCAAATAGTTGTATATGTTTAGAATTAAGGATTGAGGAGTACCCCACCCATTTCTAATAAATTCAGGGAGAAATTCATTTTTTATTATAATTAGATATATTACATTAAGTGGGTGAGTATGATGCTAACCGAAAATATCCCTTGTAATACTAAAAGCTAACAAAGCGTGTAAAAAAAAATCCAAAGTCCGAAGTCGTCTATGACCTGATTTAGTGATTTAGCAGAACCCTTCTGATTTTTGACTCGACACATGACCGTGGTATGCGGACTCAACGAGTCGCAAAACAAAAAAGATAAAATTCTAGAAGTCTTCGTCAACAAAGGCGCTGGCCATACTTTTCTGCGAGATGCGGAACGCGTCTACACCAAAATAAGCAATTCATGCCCGCGCTGACCCGCCTCCAGCGAAACCACCCCTACCGTACAAGCAACGCACCCATTCCCTAGTATATAAAGGTGGGCATGTAGAATTGTGATCTAGCAAAGGCTAATACTTCTCCTCAACCCACAAAATCCTTGTTTCATTTCGTTGCTATTACTAATCAAACTTCTTCCTCCTCTATCCATGGATCCCAACAGAAGCAAACTTTTCCCTATGATGTTGCTGTCTATCGTTTTGGTTTTCGCACTTGCCCATCTCGGTGTTGCTCAGGACACGGCATCCTCTCCGGCGCCTCCTCCTTCCAGTGATGGTATGTGCCAGTTTTGATATGTTACATTTGTCATCCTTCACTTGGTTCTTATTGTATTTGTTTCATAAGTCAAGTTTTCAATTAGGATGAACAACTTGTTTTTTTAAAGCCGTAGAAGAAAATTATCTAAGATTTGAGTTTGGTCAAGAAAGATTTGAGTGTGTTTTAAAGCAACGTATAACGAGATGGGAAGAATATTTGAATTGCAAAGAGACCTGGTTGCTAGGATTTGGTATCTCATAACCTTGATGTTTTTCTTAATGCAGCAGCGACGATCGACCAGGGGATTGCTTACTTGCTGCTTCTAATCGCCTTAGTCATCACATACCTTGTCCACTAAAAACCAGATTTTATATCTGGCTTTTATTTGACCCTCCATGATTTTGTTTATTTTGTTGTAAGCATATTTTTTTTATTGCCCAATAAAAGCATTAATCTTTCCGTTTTTTGTCGTCTCCTTTATACCATGATTTTGAGTTATATAAAATATATAAAAATTTTAAAGTTATTTTAATAGAAAGATAACTCCGCTAACAATATTTAGGCAATGTTTATGCCAAACCTTGAAAAGGGAGGACCCATCAAGAAAGACATCCTCACATCGGCATTTAGCATTGCATCGAACTCTTACATCCTGGATATGGAGGGAAAGAAGTAAAAAGAAGATTTTAAGAAGTTGTAAAAGTAAGAGAAAAATTTAAATATTGTGGACTGAAATATTAAACATACGAAGAGTATTTGGGAAAAAATATACTATAGTCATAGACATGAGAAATCTGCCTTTATATATTACCAACGAGGAAAACTAGGTTAGATATCGCATCATTCACGAATTCTATATTACGAATAAATTTTTATTTATGGATAAATTCTCCTTGAATAATCAAACAGATAATAATAATTTAATATGTTAAATATAAATTATGATTGACTCTCACTTTAAAGATAAATCCCAATTATAAGAAAAATACCATGATAATTTGATTTATTACTATTTTTTTATTTTTGTTGTATTTTAATTGATTAAATCTCATAATTTTAATCACAAGTTAGTATTGAATTTTCTTTTTATTAATAAGAATAAGAATAGATATATTTAAAATGACTTGGCATACCTAATAAAGTCAAGTTCGAGTTAGGCTTTGTAAAAAACAATTAGGTAAGGAGACATAAATTTTTTTTTGACATATGTTCTCTTTAGTTCATATTCAACCAAAAGTAAATAACAAAAAGTTCCCCTTCTAAGTGATTGAGATATTGAAATAAGTTGTTAAACCACATATAATTTGCATGGTATTAGAGCCAAAGTTTTTAGGTTTGAATCCTACCAAAGGTATTAATGTCCTAAAAGAATATTATAGGAGCTTGTGGCCTAGAGCAGGTCCTATTTGGCATGTGGCAAGCAGCCTTGTCTAGATCTTAGTCCAACCCACCATTATTCGTAGCTTGTGGCATAGTTCACATCCAACTTGGCTCGTAGTAAGCTGCTTAGCCTACATTGTAGTCCAACCTACCATCCAATACGGTCCTAGATTGGCTCTATTATTAACTATAACAACCAAACTGTAATAACCCAGCCCTAGTGCAATATGATGCGCCTAAATTATTTATTCAACGGTTAAAAAGTTAAAAATTAATAGGCACATCTTCACTCATATATTAGATGTTACCCTAAAAGGTATTAGATATGAGATTAAGTTGAGTATTATTACAAGATCAATCTCCTGTTGTCCAAGCAAAGTCACATATCATAGATCACTTTCACACTAATTAGATTTTTATACAAGAGTACGAAATCTAATTAGTGCAACCTAACCTATTAACCTTTGGATATAAATATATAAAAGGTGAATAGGTGGCAGTTACAATTCAAATGGACAATACCTTTTGACTAATAATCATTCAATAAATAACACCAATTGATAGAAGAGTGGGGCCCAATAAACATATATTTTTCAAAAATAAAATATTGTTTAATATTTTCTGCTCACTCATGACAATGCTAATCTATTCATACAAAAAATTACTCAATGCAATTGTCGAGGATACGAATAATATGGAGCCATACGATGAACCAGCAAGGGATTACATAGTGAATTATGTGCATATCGATATTACCTGAAGATATTAAACTCCACAACTTATGTCCATGTTATGTGTTATTTGTAAGGCTTGGTGAGACCTCCCTTTCATAAAGCAACCTATGAGCATTATCGTGTTAAAATCCTTCTAATTTCTCATCTCAAGGTGTTTGGTTCTACATGCTATATTCTTAACACCAAGGATCAATTAAACAAGTATGATTTTAAAAATCAAAATGGCATTTTCCTTTGATATTCATTGAATGGTTGCTTGTATAAAGTATACACTTTGAAGACAAATTGTGTAGAGGAGTCTTTCGATGTTGTGTTTGGTGAAGTCAAGGCCATTAATGAAGGGGAGATTGATTATGATGAAGAAAAGGAGGATATGAACCTTCTTTGGAGGCTTAAGACGAACACCAAGCTTGGTTTTCATAGAATGAACACGTATTGCAAAGGCGTAGGATTAAAAGAATTTAATATGAATACCCCTAGCCGTAACAGAGGCATAACCTCCCCTATAATTATGAGTGGTGACTTTAAAAATACGATGATCACTTCCAACTATAGAAGAAGCACACCCCTACTATAGTTTTGAAGTTGGATGCTGTTGCGCACATCATATTCTTACTACTTAGTTCAAATGATTGGCGTAGGAATTCTTATTAGTTATATGAAAATGATGCGAGTATTTAAACAAGGGTTGTGGTTACCTGTTCCACATACCCTACGCGAGTAATAATTAAAGCATCATAAAATTACACAACACCATCGAATATTAGGGCATCATACCTGAATACCTGAATTTCACGTGGGTTTTCAAGTGGTGTGAATTGTATGCTCGTCCACCCACATTATTCTAACACACAAATAGTTATAGTCAAATACGTTTCATGTACTTAGACTTAGCTCCAGGTCATGTTCCATGACTCTAGGCCTTTTATACCATGTAGATGATGATTAGCCTTGCTCCAAAGTATTGCAACTCCACATTAATATTTGTTAAGTATTTAAAGGATACAACATTTACCCATATTTTTAATATAATTTTGTATTTCCCGGGTATAAACATCATTAATTAGGTTATATTTCTCGTTTTATTCTAGTTAATTAATATTTTATGAAATATGCTTAATTTTGGAGTTTTAATGTAGAAAAAGATGAAATAAATTAAGCTTTGGAATTGAAAAGTCATGGTCACCCAATGGTTACTACAAGGAGTTCACAAAGCTCGATGAGGATAGATGTACATTGCTTTGGCTGCATTTGAGTATGTCGAAGAGTTGGAAATTTGAATGGACGTCATAATCAATTAGAATACATTGATTTGTAAGAAACCTCCTTCATTTCATGTATCTTGTGGCCATCCCATCTTCTATATAAAGGGGTGGTCATTTGTTGTTTGAGATATCTCAACTTTTAGCTTGGAAATAGGTCTAGTTTTTGTAATTCTTTCCCTTTTATAATGAAAAGTAGTTTCTTCTTTATAATATTTTCTATTTTTAACATGGAGTAATTGTGTATTTCGTTTTAGGGAAAGAATGAAACTTTAACATGATTTAACTGAAGTCCATTTCAACCTCTTACTCTTTATTCAATCGGATTGTTTGAATTATCATGTTCTTAATACTAAGAATAGATTGATCACCTTTTTTCTTATATTATGAGGTTTAATTAGATTTCAGGCAGAAATTAATTAGATTAGTCATTGATAATTCATCATACAACAAGGCTTTTTACTTGTTTGTCATTATGGTCGGGAAATGCATAACACCGTATGCGATTATAAGGCAAATCTTAATGCGTTATTTTGTTGATTAATCAATTATCACTGGGAGGTAGAAATTGAGGCGAAATAGTAGAAGCATGAAGGAGCGGGAGCTACCATGTTATATCGTTATTCTCAGATTGACAATACCAGGGAATAGAAGATAAGAGTAAGCATTGATGAAGATTAATTTCATGTTAAGGGAAATTCGATTCTATAACGATTTTATCTAAAACTAAAAATCTTTTTCTTGTTGTTTTTTTACTCTTAGTTCTATTTTCTACTATTAACATAAGGAAATTCATTTCTATGTGGGACGATACTTAAATTTTACTTGTTTTGACCATGTATACTTGCATGCCATTGAAATTATGCAAACAATAATATAATAATATAACAATGTAACATGCTTAGCATAATTGTACAAGGTTCACATAGTTAGGGCACATGCCCGTCAGATAGTTATCCACAAAATACATAGTCCAAAACAAACAACATAACATAAAGTCCATGCCACCACCGCCACTGAGCCGCCTAACCCATGCACCTAGGCCACCCTATGCCACTGAACCTCACTACATATAATAGAAAACCACGTTAGTAATCAAATAAATTACAAATAACTACGGGTAAACAACAAATTGGCAAATGGGTATTTCATTACCCATGGAAACTTAGGAAACTTTAGGAATTGCCTCAGACTAGGTAGTAAGCAAACATACTTAAACGAGTGTTGGCACATACACACGACTAATATTCATATTCACAAAGACAACATTGTTCTAGTGGTTAAGTTAGTGCAAAAATCTTCAGAAATGTGTTGCGTTCTACAATACCCTCATACCCCATATTACCTCAGGATTTGAAGGAGTACTTGTGCGGTCCATATATCCCGTACACACTCTTACTTGTAAAAGTCATAAACCCTCATATTTATACATAGGCTTGGGTGGGGATTTAATACTTAGTTTCGGATTTTATCTTTCGAAAGCCATCAAGGGGTCTCAACCTTGAAGTTTTATTAAATACATGTAGAAAACGAAGCTAATGGCTCAAATAACTACTACTACAAATCGGCTGCCTCTCCAACCAACCTGGAATTAGCCCCCGTAAAGGAAACACTACTCTAGCAACTGATCAACTCTATGTGCCTATCCGATATTTGCACATATGGCTTGGGTGAGGAATTTAATACTTGGTTTATGGATTTTATCTTTTGAAAACCGTCAAGGGGTCTCAACCTTGAAGTTTTATTAAACACATGTAGAAACCACGGCTAAATGGCCCGAATAACTACCTGGTACAGACCGTCTACCTCTAAACAACCTGGAATGAGCCTCCTAAAGGAAACAGTGCTCTAGCAATTGATCAACTACATGTGCCTATCTGATATGGTCTATCATAGCTGGACTAATTGTCAACCTTGCTAACATTGCCACAAGGTGTCGGTCGGCTACATCCTCTCTCTAGTCCTCATATTGTATACCCATAACTGCTAATCTGGCTCCACATACTATTGGCCTCTTGCTCAAGGTATCTACAACCACTTTTGCCTTACCTAGATGGTAGGCAATGTCAATATCATAATCCGCCAAGAACTCAAACCACCTACGTTGTCTACTGTTTGGATCCTTCTACGTGAAGATGTACTTCAAACTCTTATGATTAGTAAAGAGCTAGAAAGACACTCCATACAGATAGTGTCTTCATATGTGCAGTGCAAACACGACCGCTGCAAGCTCTAAGTCATATGTGGGGTAGTTCTACTCATACACTTTCAACTGTCAGGAAGCATATGCTATCACTCTACCTCTCTGCATCAACACACAACCTAGCCCTTCACCAGAGGCATCACCGTATACTACAAAATCATCATGGCCACTGGTTAACTCAACACCGGAATGGTAGTAAGTTTCTCCTTTAGAGTTTGGAAACTCTGCTTACATGCATCGGTCCACATGAAGCGCTCTATCATTTCTGGTCAGCTGTGTGAGAGGGGCTACCAAAGAAGAGAAGCCATGTATGAACCTCCGATAATAACTGACCAAGCCTAGAAAACTTCATACCTCTGTGGTTGTAGTAGGTCGCTCACATCTCAATACTGCCGTCGAGCTTGGCGAGATCCATTGCAATTCCAGCCACTAATACTACATGTCCCAAAAAGACAAGCTCAGATAGCCAAATCTCACACTTGAGTGCTTTGTATATAGGGGGTGCTCCCATAGGGTCCGCAAAGCAATTCTCAACTGTGTCTCATGCTCCTCTCTAGACCTTGAATAAATCAGGTTGTTGTCTATCAATACAATCACGAACTCGTCCAAGTATAGCTGGAACACCTAGTTCATGAGATCTATGAATGCTGTCAGTACGTTCGTCAACCCAAAAAGCATGACTAAGAACTTGTACTGTTTGTACCGAGTCCTAAAAACTATTTTCAATGCATCCTCCTCTCGTATCCTCCAAGCTAATCAAACAAATTATCTATCCGCGGGAGGGGATAATGGTTCTTCACTTTAAATTGGTTCAGCATTCTGTACTCGATGCACAACCTCATGCTGCCATCCTTCTTCCTAACGAAGAGGACCGGGTTGCCCCAAGGTGAGACACTCGGTTTAATGAAGCCCTACTCCAATAGCTCTGACATGTGAGTCTTGAGCTCCTTGTATAAAACCCATGACTGGAGTTAGAGCTTTACATTAGTGAACAAGTCAACTTGGCCGTCGGTTCAAGTTGGAGTCAATTTTATGACACATGTCCTACGCCGAGGCCGACCATATGTTATGAGCAATGGGGGTCAAGTGTGCCCGAATATATAATGATAAGCTCGGAAAAATGATAAGAAATGAGTTATCAGAGTATAAGAAAGTATGCCAGTTATTTTTTTAATGTATTTGATTGTAGAATAATTTTTAGGCCGAATAACACATTAGGACGCGTTGTATAGCAGTTTGAGTGGGTTATTAGTTATAGAACATATTATGTTGATGTTATGAAGTGTATTATCTTTTATTGTATTTTCACATATTTTTTGGTATTTTTTTATAATTTATTAGGAATTATAATTTTTTACTTGACTCGGAGTCGAGTCAACTTTTAATTACGAGATTGCCGCCAAACCGCCTCTCGACATTTACCCTCTCTATCCCAATCGTCTGCCCTGATCACTGCCGCTGACCTCCACCAGACCGTCGTCGAGCCATCCCCCGCCTTCTTGGCCATAGCTCGGCCTCCACTATGCGACGAAGCCACGCGCACACTGAGTCCGCCACTTGTCGAGCATGTAATTTAAAATAATTTTACTAATGTTATCCTAGAATTATGATAACACAAACTATTATAAATAATTTCATAGAATGGATTAATTAATGGCTGGGTAAATATTTGGAATAAGTAAAAAAGGTTAATCAATTACTATAGGTATACCCAAATTTTTGTTAATGGAATAAGCATCTGTTATACACTAAATTAATGTTAAATACTGGCATTAATTAAAAGTTTAAATTGTGATTTTAATCAATGGGATGGTAATCTTAATATCTTTCCTTGTTTAAGTGAATGTCGTGTTGAACAAAAATATATTAATGTTAATATTTATATAGATGCTACTAAGTAGCAATTATTCATCATCGACTAGTGAATTGTGATTTAAATAATTTATTTAAAATGTCCAAGGTTGGACTTAAATTAGTATGTCACAAGAATCATTCATTATCTCTCTCAGAGTGTATAAACCATGTAATTGTAAAGTTTATTATCTTGTGTGTGACATAGTTTAATTTTGTCAAGTTTTAATCATGATGTAGTTAAGCCATTTTCATTACATGTTTTTTTACTCGCATAAAGCTATACTTATGCATAATTTCATTGTCTCGTTCACATTAGAATTGTGTTTCATAGTTTGGGTGCCTCATCAAACTTTTAAGTTAGTATAACTACTTGAAATGTTGTATATTCCATTTTTACAATCTTGGTTGGCTTAAGCCTAGATTCGACTACTATGCGTCGAGTGTAATTGGGGTAATTGACTCAGTCTGACACGGGATTGCATCTTTAAAATTATTTAAAAAAATAAAATACCCGCCCCCATGTCGAAAGGGGTGACAGGGCGCAATGGCGAAAAACAACTCTCTAAAACTAGGTCGTCAACCTGATGGTTTTACTGTCGGTTCAGTTGTTACCTAAATCAGGTTAGTGAGGTTTGGTGACCTTTCTTGTCATGGTTCGTATATGGTATGATGTAAGTTAGCCCAGCCTTAGCCTACTTTGGCGCTAGGTACTCCTATTTGGATGTTGCATACCTGACTTTTTCATGTGTGGTATAGTCGAGTTTTATATAGTTAGATGTTAGGACCATGACCCTTACCCTATTGTGTGCTTGCCATGTGTTTGATAACTTTTCGGACCATCTTAACCACCCTTTCTGGGACCTATAGTGTAATTTTTGGTCCAATCACTTTAGGGTAAAAGCCCAAAGTTTACAGGTTTTGGACTAACCTAACTCATACTTCTTTAACTAACCCAAGCCATCTTTCTTTATCTAATATAAATATACCTCTTTAGGTATAACACCCATACCTATGACATCACCAAACCAAATCATACCTCTTTAGGCATGACAACCATACCTATGATATCACCAAACCAACCACCTTTTTTCTATAAAATTCATCCCTTCCCTCACCTTCTCACCATTTTTGCTTCCCTCCTCACCTCCAACAACTTTCTTCTCCTCTCCTTGGCCTTCTTCTTCCTCCTTGGAGCTCCAATCACCCTCCTCCATGTTTCTAACATCCTAAGGTTGTAGGTTTTGAAGTTGGATGCCTCAAAAGACCTCCCCTTGGCCTTCTCTTGTTAGTTTCAGGTTTGTGCTGCCTCTGTTGCTAAGTGTTTGATGTTATCACTTATATTTTTATATATTTTTATTTTTATGATTATTTTAGCATGTAGAGATTCTTGTCAGGAGCATTTTGAGTATTCATGTATCTTATTTGGCCATGTAAATAAATATACATTCTTTTTATAATGTATGCAGATTATTGATCTGCACTATTTTTGGTATAAAAATCATATCCTGGCACTCTGATGATAAATTTAGACCATTCTTGTTTTGTTGCACTCATAAAATGTATATATATAACTTTTGCGTCGGATGTTTTATATGAAATGACCTCTAAGGTGCATGTATGTAGGTAAGAATTGTGGAAAGGTGTTACTATTACATTGACAAGCCTCATTTCTTCAATTTTTACTCTCTAGCCATTAAATAATAAGCCTCATTTTGTTCATGGTGATGTTAGAAGTTCATGGTAAAATTATAAGCCTAGTCTGACAATTAAATAATCATGAATAGCACCCATAAGTACGCCTTATATTTTCTGTCTTGTTTATGACTATGAGTGTGATCTATGATTGTCTTATACGTTAAACCACCAATTTTAAACTAATAAAATCTATTAAAAATACATGATGTTTCAATAAGTTTCTAATTTAAATATATAAATTTTGGGAATTGGTAAAACTCATCTAAGTATGTTTTGGATGTGTTTACAAGTACAGTGTAAAGATGTTGGGTGACCCTACTTTTTTTAACTTCAGTTGTAAATTATCTTAAAATAGGTTAATGGTGTTGGATTTGAGTGAAACTTGGTCCACACCTTACCCTATGTATCGGTAACATCGTGACTAATTTTGGGACCATTTGGGTAGGGTCCAATTTTATTTGTCAATTTCCAATTTGTGATGGTCTAGATAGCTCCAAAAACAGCCAATCTAGTGATCCTAATTGTAAAATCCACTTAGGCCTATTTACATAGTGAGAATTGTGGCTAAATATTACTATCATCAAGCTCCATGTGTTATCTAACTAGGCCTATTGACAAAAGCCCAGTTTGGAGTCTTCTAGCCCCACGAACAAACGGTTACAAAATTATTGTGTGGCTGAGGAACACTCTTTTTAGACCTTAGTGCCGACTTTAATGGGCCTTGTTCCCCTTGATTGACCCATGGTCTAGCCAAGATAGAATTTACCTATGAACCTTAGAGTGTAAGAACCCACTCATCCAAATATCTACCCATTTGGGCATTGTTGGGCCTATCTGAAAAATCGACAAAGTAAGCCCATTTGATTAAAACTGTAGAATTAATTAAAGCCCGCCAAGTGAACATGAAACCAAAACCGCTAATTAAGTTACCAAATAAGGTTTAACACTTCACTTAGGACCTAATTAACATAATTCAGTAATATTTAAGTGTTGAGCTTGTGTGGAGGCATTGCCTCGTTTGTGTGCTAATGTGATCTAATTCCTATTTGGTTCTATCTCTGTGCTAGCCATCGCGAGTGAGCTCACTGACCAAATACGGAGCTCTACTCATCTAGGTTCATAGGACTCTCCCTTTACTTCATCTCTGTTTCACTTATTACGTGTCGAGTTTAACCGAGCTTTAGATGAAGGCAATAGTGGCATTTTATCGGATCCCTCCATTGTCTGGCCATTTAGCCCTTGACACTTTTTGAAAGATAAGATTCAGAAACTAAGTATTGAATCCTCTCCCAAGCCTATATGTATAAATATGAGGGTTCACGGCGTTTACAAGTAAAAGTGTGTATAGATCGCACTAGTACTCCTTCAAACCCTGAGGGAGTGCGAAGTATGAAGGTACTCATAATGCAACACATTTCTTGAATTTGTGGCACTAACTTAACCGTTCCTTTTGCCACTAGAGTATTGTGGCTTGTGTGATATGGAGGATGTGAGGGCATAAGTGTTTGTATGTATTGAAATGAATGTTAGTAGTGTGTGCACGCCGACACTCGTTTATGTATCTTTACTTACCGCCCAGTGTGAGGCAATTCTAAAGTTTTCTATGTTTCCATGCATAATAGAATATCTATTTATTAATAGTTATGTGAATGATTGTTAACTTGCACTCACAACTCCCAATCTCAAAAAATTCAATAAATAAAACTTATTTAAAACTATCCATAAATACCATTGTGCTGGTATGCTAAAGGTTATAATTAATAATTTATGAAATTGATTCTTAAGAATTAATTTAATTAAATATTATTTATGGTTCATTCTAAGATTTGTAAAGTACTAAATAAAATAACGTAATTATTTTCTAGGTTTTACCATTCATGTACCTAAAGACATCTCCTACGAAGGGGGTTACCAGATTTAAAGCATCGGGAAGTTGAAGCCAAGATTCATAGGACTATTCCCAATCTTGGATCTAGTTAGAACTTGTGCATATAGATTGAGCATTGCCACCAAACTTAGTTAGAGTGCACAATATTTTTTATGTATCAATGCTAAAGAAATATGTATGGGACGAATGACACATAATTTCAAATTATGAAGACTTGGAGCTACAATCAGATTTAACCTACGAGGAGAGGTTTATTTGCATTCTGGCAAGATAAATAAAGACACACCATAATAAGAAGATTCCCTTAGTAAAAATGTTGTGGAGGAATCGGGGTCAGAGGAAGCAACATGGGAGACTGAGCAAGAAATGTCAAGAACATATCCTAGTCTATTGGTTGATTAACCAACTTGTATCATGTACTTGCGCATTGAACAAAAGGGATACAAATTCTAACACTTAAAGAACTAACTTAAATATATTAACATAAAATGTGTTACCCCCCTCGCAAGTAAAATATTAATGATAACCAACTTAACCCTATTCATTGAAAATGAGTGAAGTGTCTGCATCCATTAATGATCCATCCAATCATGAGAGTGATTCAAAATCTGTGAACCAACCATCGCTAGGGCTCCAATTTCACAATTTTGATCCATCTCGACATGGACTGGATGGAGCTATTGCCTTGGAACACCTTATAGGATTTTGCGCACGGACATCCAGGTATCAGTATAACGACACATCCATACACTATTGAGCAGGTCGCTAGATATGCTACATATTATCCACAGTTATTAATCTTAATCTTTCTTTTAGCATTATAATATTTTTGGAGACTAAAATTCTAAAGTTGGGAGATTGTAAAATCCTAGTATTTTAATGGTTTTTATTTATTTCAGGTTGAGTCAGGTAGGTTAGCTGTTATAGTTGTATGAACCATAATGGCTAGGTTTAGCTGGCTAGGAGAGTCCTATCCTATTTTGATTAAGTCTAGTAGTTGGCTAAGGATTGGGGGTAAGTTGAGATTTTGGTGGAAAACATCTAGAGGTCATTCTTTTATTATTAAAACAAAAAAACATTGCCGCCGTTCCTTCATCTCTTCTCCTCTCACTTGGTCTCTCCACCATTTCTCTATGAATCTTCTTTTCTTCTTCTTCTTTTTTTACCATATCATTGCATGCTTGTTGGATTGTTAAATATAAGCATTTGTGTGATTTTTGGGTGGTTTGGGCAGTGTTTTGGTTGGTCAAATACGAGGTACGCACACTGTTGTATTGCAGCACCATGGCGCTCATGTTGTAGCACCGCAGCATGACAACCAGCAGCAGTGCATTGCAGCACTGCCCTTTGTTGGGGTGTAGATGGGGTGTTGTTATATTGGTTTGGGGTTCATTGTTGTGTACATTTCATGCAAATAAAAAGGTTGATGTATGTAGGGTGATTTACTTTTGTTTAGGCCTGTTGGATGCTTGAATGACCATTGGTTGGGTTAGTATGGTTTGGGATGTGGTAAAATTGTTTTATTTGTTGAATGTTCAATTAAAAAGCATGTTTTTCTTTTAAGATAGGTTTGAAAGGAGGTTTCTCTCTGTACAAGGATTGGATGACGAGTGTTTTGCTGCACAACTTTGGGTGCTCATTATTTTGTTTCTTTGCTTTAGCTGTTTATCATAATGATTACTATATGATATCAAATATTAGAGTTAACGATGATCTATATGTGCATGTTAATTGCTATAATTAATTAATTAGTAAATCACATCTTAAATTATATATAGGACTGGTTATACCTAATTTAAATTATTAAAGATAATATCTTCATTAATTAAGGAAGTATAGGCATATATAACCATTATTAGTTAAATATTAATTATTATTATTATTATTATTATTATTATTATTATTTCAAGTTTAACTTTAAGCACAAGTTCAATAAAATTGGTTATGTTGATAATTAGTCGATTTTAGTAGAAAAATAGGTTATTAAACTACAATAATATATTAAACATTAAGCATTGAATCTTAGTAGAATGTTGCAAAATAATTAAAGTCCAAACCTTTGTTGAACAATTAATTTAAAATAATTTTACTAATGTTATCCTTGAATTATGATAACACAAATTATTTTAAATAATTTAATAGAATGGGTTAATTAATGGATGAGTAAATATTTGCAATAAGTAAAAAGGTTAATCAATTACTATAGGTATACCCAAGTTTTATTAATGGAATAAACATATGTTACGTGCTACATTGTTGTTAAATATAGAGAATAGTTAAAAATTTAAATTGTGATTTTAATCACTAGGACGGTAATCTTAATATATATATATATATAAGTGATTGTCGTGTTGAACGAAAATATATTAATGTTAATAATTATATAGATGCTAGTAGTAGCAATTATTTATAGTCGGCTAGTGAATTGTGATTTAAATAATTTATTTAAAATGTCCGAGGCTAGACTTCAATTATAATGTCACATGAATCATTCACTATCTCTCTTAGGGTGTATAAACCATGTAATTGTAAAGTTTAATATCTTGTGTGTGACTTAGTTTGATTTTGTTGAGTTTTAATCATGATATAATTAAGTCATTTCATTACATGCATTTTTACTTGTATAAAATTATACATAGTTTAATTTTCGTCTCGTTCATATTAAGATCATGTGTCATAGTTCAGGTACCTCGTAAAACTTCTAGATCCGTATAACTATTTGAAATGTTATATATTTTTGCAACCCAGACCGGCCTGAGCCCAAAATCAACCACCATGAGTCGAACTCAACCGAGGTTAAGGAATTGACTCAGTCCAACACGGTGTCACACCTTTAAAATTATTTAAAAGATAAAATATCCTGCCCTTGCTGAAAGGGGTGATATGGTGCAATGAGTACAAAATGACTCATTATGTGCTTGCAATACTGAGAGGGTGAATCGATGCCAAATATCTAGAACTATAAGCCGTGGGTCGTAAAGCATGTGTGCTTGTAATTGGATGGGGGCGGCCAGACCCTCCCAACATAATTGGAGTTCGGCATAAGCTCATAATCACTAAAAGATTTGATAAATAATAATTTTGTATATATTGACTTCTTTTTTCGTAATTATACGATTTAGTGATTTTATCACTAACACAGTTTTGTGACCATAGATGAATAGCTTCAGACTGAGGGTTGAGGGCGTGGTTGGTAGTTCCCTTGCCAACCCCAAGTTGGAAAAATTGATGAATAAAATTACACTTCTTATTTATATTATCTGAGAGTTATAATTATGACTATGGGAAACGGTTTGGAGGCTATGGAAGCATTGCTTTTGCATAGTTGGTTTACTTTATGTCATTTTTTACATGTTACATCTAATATAACATGATTTATTCTTATGGTTAATAATTTCTTAAGGAAATTTGAATTTCATGTTTAATTATTTTCGTTACATTATACCTCAAGTATAATTAGTTGCCATGTTATGATCCATGTGCATGTACTTTTATTTTTATATCCTCCATATTTTTGGGTAAACTCCTAGCCGGCTGAGTCGGGTTGTTACACTAATAATTACTAAGTTGGATATACAGTAAATTGATTGATTTTAGTTTTTGTTTTGAATTTACTGTTTATTTTATTTTTATTTTTTGTTTCTTAGTACCTGCTCAACAAATCTTAATCTTATTTTCAAGGTAATTGGAGTGTTTGACTGGGATGGGAACAATCCTCTTCCCCCGGGGAGATATGGTTGCTTCCCTATATATATATTCTTCCAATCCATCCAGGTTCTTGTTTCTGTTCCCTTTGGTTCCACATTTGTTATCCACTAAATTGTTGTCAGCTAGGGGTTCATTTTTTTGAATAGCGTGATCATGTTCCATTTGATGACAATGTTATGTTCTAATTACTTTGAGAAACGTATGTTTTAGTATGTAGATAATTTTATGACTTTGTGCAAAACCTTGATCATTTCATTCAATTTATGGTTTCGTATTGGATTGATGTTATAAGCTGAGACACAAATCTTTCTCTTGATGCCAACATTTTTTGTTTTTGTTTTCTTTTGGCTTGGAAATCTTGTCAATATCCTATCTCAGCAGCAGTTATTAGATGGCTCTTTGGTCAGGGATGAAATTACCTTTGCTTGATTATGCTGCAATTGGCACTTGTTGATAACATTGATAGTATTACAACATAAATTCTGGTTTCCACTAATTAAGGTTGAAATTTTGATCTCTCTTATTATTGTTTGATGGACAGGTAGAATGTGGTGCCATTGCCGGATGATTTATTTGCCCATGTCATATTTGTATGGCAAAAGATTTGTTGGCCGTATCATTCCTCTTGTTCAATCACTAAGAGAGGAACTATTTGCTATTCAGTATGAAAAAATGGATTGGAATCAAGCTTGGAATTTGTGCAAAGGTTAGTTGTAAAGTGATACTTCATTATTATTTTTATAATTGTAATTTTTTAATAAAGATCCATAAAATATGTGCGTTCAACTCATATTTGTCCGCACACCGACAGTTTACTGTTTATTATATATGAATCTTCCTGAACAAAATGGTTTTTCTTTTGGAAGGAGAATCTGTACTATCCTCGTCCGCTAGTACAGGACAGTATATGGGCATCGCTTCACTGAGGTTATATTTTTTTTAACCTGAGATGTTGGACTTAGTCAACTGCATGAGTCCATATATGAGCTTCTGTATTCTAATCATTCAGGGTCTGTTGAGCCCGATATTATCTACAGATGAGACATGGTAATATGCCTCAAAACTATATATACAATCATCCTCTCTTATATACAGATTAGAATGGGTTGGAGTCACTGATTGTACATGTTCCGTTCTTTTATTTTTTTTCCAAAGCCATGTTACACTCTTCTTTGCTATAGATCACGACAAGACCCAAATGCGTTTTGTAACACCCGAATCCGGCTCGCTCACGAACCAAACCGGACCGTTACCAGTCTTGAGTGGGTCTACTCTCGGTGTCTCAAAATGGAAGATACTAATCGCTATGTATTAATAGATGCACGGAACCCTAACATAGCTACTACAAGGATGATATGACAACAAATTTACAAAACAAAAATGATTACGATAAAAATCGATGACAAATTCCTGAAATGAAACGGACAGAATCTCTCCCTTAAAAGTGCAATTAGGGGCCACCCTGTCAAATTAACATATATAAATACATAAATCAAGATACATTCATTGCACTATGTTTTTTTCACGTAAACATATAATTCGGACTGCATCAACTGCATTCTCGACATTTGGGTCTCGGCCCACCTGTTCATTCTATTCACCTATTTCACCGTTATCATTCTAGCCTGCGCAATAATATATTATTCATGTCCTGCTATCATTATCCATTTCCAGTATACCCAAAATCATCATTATAAGAATTTCATTTTTCATAATAAACATAACAAAACAGTCAAAACAGTCAAAACAACCATTTTGCCGGCGAGCGTGTGCGTGTGTGCACAAGGTGGGTCACTGCTCCTCCATCCAAGCCGACATATCCAGTATCTAATCCTCACCTACATATATATAAGAGAAAAACGTCACTAACGAGTGCTACTGGTCCAAAACTATAACGAATAACAAACTGGCTCATGAGAGCAAACTCTCTTATGAAGAGAAAACATCGTGAAATCTCCGAAAGGGCATCTACTGAACTGAAATCATCGTTAACTGAACTGATCTGCTACTTGCTGATGCCTCTCTCGGCATTTTCTCATTTCACCATCTAGTCCCTTGGGACTACTGTTATATCCTTAAGCCATATTTCTTATCTTCCATACCCACTCGCGTAGCACGGTTGTCAGGTATTCCCGGCTTATGACTGGCACTATGCCGCCCGTGTAGCATGGTTGTCGGTATTCCCGGCTTAGACGGGCACATGCTACAAGCATAGCATGGTTGTCGGTATTTCTCAGCTTATGACTAGTACATGCCCGCTTGCATAGCATGGTTGTCGGTATTTTTGGCTTTGACTGGCACTATCTGCTAACATAACATGCTTGTCGGTAGTACTAGCTTGGACTGGCAAGTGCTTACTCACGTACTACAGTTGTGAAATATATGCATATACTACATATATATAGGTCTTGGTAGGGATTTATATAATAGGCTCCGAAGGTAACTCATGAGCTGGATCATGAGTTTCAAAAACATGCTCGAGGGATCTCATCCTTGAGGGTTATTAATCCGGAAAACTGATTCGACTAAATGGCCCGAGTTAAGTGGGATCCAATAAAACACTACTTAACTCGGTCTTGCAATCTGTAACAAACAAACCTGCAATAGGATAGAGCATATAAATCAGGGACGAGTCTTAAACGAACCTAGTAGAAGCTCCAAGCTTATCCTCGCACCTAGGCGGCGAGCTCCTACTCCGTACCTACACATCAAATCTAAAAGCTAACGCCCGCTAACTGAACGATGCATCACACTCATCATGATCAACGCACTCACCATACAAACAACAACCATCAACAGTCAAACAATTAACAGTGTCAAAATAACTCTAACTCATCCTATTAATACCAATTTTATTAATATTTTTCTAAGTTACGTTGTAGTCAGTTAGCATGCTCAGATTTACTTTACTTAATTAGATCACTAATAGTCATTCACTATCAATCAAATCATGCAAATGATCACTTCAACTATAATCAGGCATTCATCACAACAATTAACCAATCCTAGCATGCTGTGCTAATAAATAACAATTTTAAATAATTAAATCGGAGGTAACTATACCTCACGTCTTCGGCAATCAGCGACGACTAAGGTTTCATTGCGCGTCTCGGAGCTCGAATTTGGAACTCAGCGGCATCCGAAGTTCAATCAAGTTTGACGGGATGAACTCGGTGGAAGATCCGGCGAATCTAGCTAATTTGGTTTTTCGGCAAGTTCCGACGGTTTTCTGGCACATTCCAAGCAGTTTGCTGACTACTTCCGACGGCGTTCCGGTAGGGGCAATAGGGGGTACGCGTCAGGCACCGTCTCGGTGAGCTCGACCCAATGGTGGTGACGATCAACGGACGGCCGCGGTGGTGATGACCACCGATGGCAGTGACGAGTTCGACCGGGGCGGTCTGTCACTCTGATCGAGCCCATGGCCGGCCTTGATGGCGGCACTAGGGAGGGGGAAAATGTCGGGGAGGTCGAGGGAGGGCGTCGGCATCACAGTAGTGGCAGAGTGGCATGGACAATGGCAAAATCACGTCGGGAGCAGCAGAGCAATCGTGGGGCGATTCCGGCGTCATGGTGACGAGACGGTGACCGGGGTTGGTCGGGGCGGCTCGGTGACGACGTTGAGCTAGGAGCGTGATCGGCGGCAAGGCGGCGTGGCGACAAGTACAAGGGTGAAGATGGCGGTGATTGAGGGTTTGGGGGAAAAGAAAAAAGGGTTTGGGGTGGTCGGTGGCAATATCGTAAATAAGTATTGACTCAACTTCGACTCGATTCAATAAATAATAACACGTAATAAATCCTTAAAAAATCTAGAAAAAAATGGGAAATTTTCATAAAATATATTACATGCCACAACATCACAATGACATACTCTGTAACTAATAACCCACGCAAACTGCCCTATAACGCATCATAATACATTATTCGGCCTAAAAATAATTCTACGGTCTAATACTGAATTAATAAAAATTTGGGCATACTCTCATATATTCTGATAACTCATTCTGCTGCTATCTTTCTGACATTATTATAATATATTTGGGTACATATAACTTTCATGGTTCATAACACCCAACCGACTTCAGTTCAATACACGTGTTCTGAAATTGACTCGACTGAAAAAAACAATCAAACCGACCGGCTCTGGACTATAAAACCTAACTCGGGTCGTGGGTTTTATACATTTTGTCTCTTTAAAGGTGGGTTAAAAGCCATCAATTATCTCTGAAAGCTTCCAGTTTCTCACGATTCCCACCTCTAGACCATGTACTTCCACTTACTCAAACCAGAAAAGGGTTAATCAAAATACTTAAAGCCATTAACCAGGTGTAAACAAACCCCAAAGTTGCAAAGAGTGTTCAGTAAAAGAAAAAATAAATAAATTGCACCATTTCGCTGAATTTCCAGAGATAAAATATGTTCGCTTCTAGTTTGATTATCAACTTTTTTTTCTTTTTTCTAGTTTTGTGGGGTTGGTTTAATCTGCTGTTTGTCCAAAGTTATAGAATTGCTTTATTTAATTCATCCCAAGCACAGAGAAAGAGAAATTATTGAAGGAATTCCTGAAAGTAGATGGTGAGCATTTGGAATGCCGGTGGAGAATATCAACAACTCGACCACAAGGCAACTCTAGACATAAGGGATTATTAATTGATGAAGAAACAAAGAGCCAGCCTTTTTTGTCAAATCTCTGCAAAAAGGAACAAAAAAATGTTTCATCACAGGTAGTGAACGCATGGAAACTGGCTGAGAAACAAATGCAGCCTTGGACTTCGAGGAATCCTTCAATCGGTAAAGAAATATTTGGTTAAGACTTGGGAGTCTAGAACGACGATCCATGGCAAAATGAGAACATTAATTACAATGACAATTCGTTGTTTGATCTCCACGGCTCATGTCTACCGTCATCCAAGAGTAGCTGGGAGAATTTTTTCGACAAACATTTCCGTGTCAAAAGAAAATATCTTTTCGTTTTCATTCTCAATAAATAAAAAACAGAAAATTTTTTGCGTAAAATTTATATAGAAGATTATTGAAAACTTAATTTTTCTACTGAATACAAGAAGAGGTGATGATAATTTACACAACGTGTTGAATCCAAAATTTCTCACTCAAAAGACAGCTATGCCAAAGAAGCAATCTTTATTCAACAAGATTTTGAAATGGAGTAAGTCACCTTTACAATCGTTGAAATTTCTGTGAAATACCTGAGAGCTGAATGTTGACGGAAAAGCCTTCCATCATCTTCCTTGCACAAGCCCACTGAAGACTTGGCTGTTGCCCGCCAAAGTCGCTTCCCATTCAATAGAAGAAAGAAGTATTTGGGACAACGAAATTACAATTTCCTTCATATCTGGCCGCAATACAGGTTCTTCATCCACACATTGTTTCGCCAGTGTAGCCAACTTAATAAAATAACCACATTAAAAAAGAAAATTAATATGAATTTTATTCAAGTGTTGAAAGCAGAAACCTTCGTTTATCAAATATAAATAAATAAAAGGAAACGTCCACATCATAGAATTTCTAATAATTTAATAATGCATTCACGGGATCATGTCTTTCCATTCAATTCAAATTTAATGTAATTTTATCCAAAAACGGTTAACCTACACACCTATGTTATCACAAGAGTTAAATAGTAAATATCAGTCACCCATGCAAAACTGAATTGGACTTTAACTTCTAAAAATTTCAGAGTTAACAGACGAAAAAGGAAAATAAAGCTGAATAAACAGACTGCTCACCTTGTAAGCACAATCATGAGGATAGAGATCCAATAAATTTGGATCAATACTCTCCTTCAAGCTTCCCATGCTTAGTGAACTGGGACAGTTCTTCAGAACTGCTAACATCTGAAAAGGTTGACACAAAATATCACTAACAAAATTAGTTCAATTTTTATAGTTTCCCGTTTATCACTATCACACTTCTGGAAGATCATACAATAGATGCCAAAGACCGCCTCTCGGAGTTAGCTGATGTTCTACTCTCAGTTCGTGTAATTGCCTCTTTCCCAGTTAATAGCTCAAAGAGGACAACTCCGAACGCATACACATCACTCTTAGTAGTAGCCAGACCATCATTCAGGTACCTATGAGAAACACAAGATAAACCCTGAAGATTATGACTCTTCACAAAAGTTGCCAGGCCTAATTAAATGAATGGTCAATACATTTTTAAATTAATTTAGAGTGCTTACTCAGGAGCCAAGTACCCAAATGTTCCCACAACTCTAGTAACAGAAACCTCCCCATCATTGGTCTTTCCAACAAGTTTTGAAAGGCCAAAATCAGATATCTGCATTGAAGAAAATAAAACCAGTAATGTACAATTAATAGTGACCTTGTGATGAGAACCACAACTTTTGAATTCAATAAATGACCTTGGCTCTCAGTGAACCATCCAGTAAGATATTGCTTGTCTTGATATCTCGATGAACATAATGACTTTTTGTATGTTCATGAATATATTCTAGACCTCTTGCAGCATCAAGAGCAATTTGTATCCTTGCAATCCAAGAAAGGGGGTGTGACCTAAGTGCGCAGCAAATTTATTCAGTTTCCCATGGAAGCACATTTATTACCAGAAATAAAAACACTAGCCATGTTGCTTCAATTCAAATTTTCATCATACACAAAATGAAATATCAACATAGTAATAAGACTGCCAAAATAAGTGTGACTGTATATCTTTCATTAAACTAAAACTAAATGTTCTTAATTGATGATTTCCACATCTTTACTTCTGACCAATGGCAAAAGTAAAAAAAATACAAAGTACTACCTTCTTTACAATGTATGCCTAATATCATATGCAAATAAGACATCACAATATATTAAGGTTCGCAATCTCAACATATCTGCAGTGTTGACATTGACATAGCAAAAAATTTAGCTCACTAACATGAAAGAGAAGATGGATGGACAGACATATGCCACACAATATGAAGATCATGGTTCGCATGCTGATGAGCTGGTGTACTCATCTTGACGCTATTAAAAACAAAGTGAAGGTTCTACATAAAGAAGACAGTGCAGTATGAAGAACTCTCTCACAACTTCAATTCCATGAAGTGTATTCTCGTAGTGGATATTAACATGGGTATGGGCATCCATATGGATGTCTGTAGATAACCACAACATATGCAGTTCAACACTCCTAGTGCTTCACATGGATATATATCATATAGTGCTTCTAGACATGGCTATGATCATCATGTTGGTCTTCAAAATCCATACCATGCGTCACATACTGTGTACACTGTCGCATACTCTTATAAGTCATACCATCATCTAGACTTTCTACAACATGTATCTCATGAACAATATCATGGCAAAGTGAGAAAACACATGCAGATGTCTCAAAACTTTATGACATGGGGTACTATTACACTCAGCTGGATGGTTTCCATTGTCACCAATGCCAACACTAAATGGTGTTTACATATTTTGGAATACATGTGGAAAAGCTATATGTTGTCATATTTACACATTCTAAAAAATTTTGAATTTCTAAAAATTCCTTTGATATTTCTTTGAAATCTTGACTTCACCTACTTAAAAATGAAACAAAAATCCAATATTGCAAACCTTAGCTCCAATGGATACTTTTGTTAGGTTGGACCCAACCTAAGGAGAACTATTTGTTGGTTTTGGCATATAAACGAATGGTGGGCGTTGAAGTAAATATTTAGTGGTTTCCGTTTCCTTACAACTTGAGCTTTTGGGTCAAGTGGTTAAACTATTTAAAATTTACATAGCATCATAGCTAAAGGTATAGGGTTTCTGTTGGCGATATATGCCCAGAGAAATATTAATTTGCCTCATATTGTGATTAATTAACTATTTGCCCCATGTTTGTGTATGTCCACGTGTTAAGCCTTAAAACAGTTTGCTTGCACGTGAGGGGGAGTATTTAAGTAAATGTTTAGAGGTTCCATTTCCTAACAGCTTAAGTTTTTAGGACAAGTGGTTAAACCATCTAAAATACGAGTGGGTAAATATATTTTATGAAACAACTTGACATTTTTGTTGTTAGTTTTGTTAGCCAACTTATACAAATGCCTAAAAAGTTGCAATAGGACACTTTGATATGAATGCTTATGTAACTTCTGTATGGAGCTAGTTCAGTTGGGCGAATGTTATTAGATAACAGTCATGGTGAGCAAAATACATGTGGTCAGAGTTAAAGAATTTGTGGATGCTGACGGGCTGGCTCTGGCTCTCCATTTGATCAGAGATGACTAGCAGATATTGCTTGTTTGTAAGGGGTATTGTAGTAACATGGAAAACTAAGAAGCATGTAGTAGCCAAATATAGTGCTGAGGAGGGTATTAAGCTATGGCTAAGGTAGATGCTAAACTTTCATGAGGTTCAAAAATTGAGACTTGATTTCCACCAGCAGATGTTATGAGGTTGTGGGGCAATAATCAGGCAGAGATTTATGTTGCAACCAATCCTGTGTTTCATGAGAATACAAAACTCATAGAACTAGGTTGTTATTAATGTCTGTGGAAAAGTTAGCAGCAAAGATGTACAATTAGAAAATGTACAATCCATTGATCAGATTGCAAATTTATATACTAACGGTGTACATTGCCACTTCATGATCCACTGTAGAAGACATGACCCATATCCCTCCCCAGCTTGGGGGGAGTGTTGAAGAACACTCCTATAGAGTCATTTGTTCATTTCCATTTTCCTGTTTAGTGCTTATTCTTTTGAATTTTAATTTAATACCCTTAAATTAAGTTACCCCGTGTAAAACTTTAAGTTGATAACATGGTTGATTACAGCGATTAATCATCTAACTCTTTTTCCTTCTCCTCTCAATTTTCCAACACTTCCTTCCCTTCTTTCATCTTTCGTAAAATTTTAATTTTGAATAAAAATTCAACCTTGATATTCTATAGTACAATTCATCAATAATCATCCCCTACAATAAATGGCATGAAGCAATTTTTGTACACCAAAATAAAATCCAAAAATAAATGGACTCCTGTAACCGACCTAATAATAAGATTTCTAGTCATGAAAATAAGAAACATGTAAGAAAAAACAAATTGTTTTAAAGAATAACTACCAATTGAGAAACCATTATTATGCTACTATGTCCACTCGCAATCTACAAGCAAAGAATATGAACTTTTAAAGTATAAAACCAAAGTACCCTGATACTTTCTCACTTAGTTTATCTCAATTATCGATTATTGATTGGCCAAAAGATAAAGAAGGCCACTCATGGGAAAAAACATACTAAAGCAGAAAAATCAGTGAATGGATAAATTTTCCTACGGATGAAATCCAAAAGGACAAACTCGTTAACATAATAATAAAATTACCCTTGTTTTGGGGATCATGAAGATGATTCTTAAGTGATCCTTTTTGAGCATACTCATAAATCAGGAAGAGTTCGTCATCTGTCGCAGCATAGCCAATCAACTCTACCTTGAGACAACAATTTCAAAACGTCAGTCATTATTATATTACCAAAATAGGTGAAGCATTATCTCAGCGCCATGACAAGTTCATGACTTTACCAAATTCATATGATGGACTTTACATAGTACTTTCATTTCTGCCAAAAACTCTTTTGTTTTGGTTGCAGTCATTCTTTTGATCGAAACTTCCTGGAGGCAAGGACATTTTATGTTATCACCTTACTAATATAAACGGAAAATTAAAAGAAAAATAAATTGAGGACAAAGATTTTACCAGGTCTCGTAGAATACCATAATAGACAGAACCATAAGTCCCATGACCAAGCAGGTTTGATTCAGAAAATCCATCTGTTGAAGATAGGATTTCTTGGTACGTAAATGTAACAGGCCTCTCTACGTCAAACACCTCAGTTACAATCGCTGGATAGATAAGATACGAAATAATAACATTACTTCTAATAAAAGGCTAAATTGTGTAATATCACTATTATGTTCAAAGTGAGAATTGACTTATAGCTCGTAACCTCATAGAAACATAATTTAAACAACTGTAAATAATAAGAAACTCAGTATTCAATTGTTTGTTGCAGTATAATGAATACATCTCTGATCTTCTAATAAAATAGAATTGATATGCAAAACTGATCCAATCGATAAACTCCACCAATTACTCTGGATTATCATTATGTAAGTTCACTGGTACTCATACCTAGACTCTAACCATTGACCTTCTATTCTATTTGAAATTTATTTTAAATTTAAAGAATACATGGAAGAGATAAGGTAATTCTTTAGGCATTTGCTACAGAGAATTGAACTTAATGCAAATGATGCGCAGATTCATCATCAATCAGGTAAATCAAAATGACGGCAGTTCACATATCTTTTTTATGAGCACACTCTCATAACCAGACTTCAGGAAAGAAAGGGATTAAAAATCAAACCATCATGAATGAGTTTATATGACTTTCAGGCCACATTAAAATAAATTTTAGATGGTTTATCACTTGTCCCTAGGAAAGGGAACCACTAACACTCCCTCTCATGTGTAAGCATATTAGTGGCTTAGTACATGGACGAACAGGGGCAAATTGACCATTGGGAATTAATCTGGGCAATTTAATATTCCTCTGGACATTATACATCTAGTACGTTAGCTCAGATACTATGGAAATTTTAGATGTGCTTTACTACTTGCCCAAAAAGCTCAAGCTATTAGGAAGGGAACCATTAACAATTAAATAAGCAGGGCTTATTTGCCACATAACATTGGTATCAATTTTTACGTGAGTAAAATTACATTATACAAGAAAAATGGGTTCCATCAGGTAAAATGGGCACAAAATCAAAGATGCATAATAAATAGGATCAGTCTTCCAATTTAGGGCCTCATCAAACTGTAGATCACTAGCAAAATAAGAATGGTGAGAAATATCTCACATCTAAATGGCAAGAAATATGCACATAGATTTAACAGATCAAATCATATTACATTTAAAAGTCAAAAGTTTTTCTACCCCTGCTGGTCATTATACTAAGAAGGTCTCTTTTTAGCTTTTTTAGGGATACATGTAGGGAAATATTGGGAAGTTGGTTTTGGACAAGTTGGGCATGCCTCCTATAAAGCATGACACCACAAACCAGGAGACGGGTCAATAGGCCATGAGAAGGTGGTACCTACTTATGGTAGTCTTGTTGGTGGCACATGAATAATGATAATAGCTTTTATTCAACAGGGAGTTTCGTGGGATCTATATTATTTCTCCTTCCTCATTTTTTCATCCATTTCCAGGGAGTCTTTTACATAGTTATTGTTTTTAAGATACACATATATCCATTTGACCTTATTTAAAATTGTAGAGTCATCAGGCTAGAGGAATTTTAACCATAAAAGCAAAAGCAAATGGCTCATAGAAGCTCCACACAGGTGTTGAAAATGCTCCTCCAACTATCACTTACTAGAACCAATAATATTTGCCTACGTTGTAGACCCCAACAGTACTAGATACGAAAGGAAGAGAAATAGAATAGAGAACTTCTGAGCCCAGAGATGTGTAGCATAGCCTCAAGCCTTTTTATAGAGGGTGGATAGAAAAAGGGAAGGAGGAGGTTAATAAAAATACCTTTCATCTTTACTCCCATATTTACACTTTAAGAGGGTCATATTGATCATCATGAATTCTCCACAAAGGTTACAAAAATTCAATTTCAAAAATCATTCTAATGGAGTTTCATGGTTTGTAACTAGGCCAATGATTTACATCCACTTTGATGCTCATGCGGGTCATCCATGGCCCTGAAAAATTTTATTGTATTTTGGATTGTTTAGAGTTTAATGATTAGAGTTTAGGGTAGCGTTTCAGGTTGAAAACTTAGTGTTTAGGGTCTAAACTCAGCCAATGCCTATACATTGCAAGTCCCAAACCCAGATAAAGGAAGGGGGTTGATGTCTAGAAGGACAACTGGCCATCAAACTTTATCACTTATAATCAATGGATATCAGATATGACCTCTTTTTTGGATACTCTGAAATAAAAAGATTTTTGAATTGTTGATTTGAGGGCAATGCGAAGTTGCTCATTTTAGGATTCTTTAGGTTCTTTTATAAACAGTAGTTGCTCCATACATTGCATTTGAGTTTATAATCGTGATCAAGTGAAAATTTTGAGTTTTCCCTACTCTTTTTGCGTGGTAGTCCATCTTTTCTGGTCAAGCTTTCTTCTCTTGTGAATATTACTGTTTGCTAAGTAATCTACCACTATTATTATTCTTTGCACTGGAAGAATTGAGGCGGTGGCTCTTTCAAAGTTCCAATTTTACCATCCAGATCCCATCAATATAAGTCTTCTAATTCACAAACAAGGGCAAAATGAAATATTATGCAAAAATGTCCCAAATGACAGGAAAGTTCTACAGCTGATTATAGCTGTGATAAATATTTTCCTGTGGATGTAAATATAATGCACCACTAATTTTTATTTTTTGACAAACAGAAAGAGTCACAAAACAGAAAGGCTTGTTGGAAAATTAAGTTCTTGTTTGACTAGCATTCTTAGGAGAATCAAAGCAATCATAGAACAAAATTATCAATTTACAAATTCATTTTTACAGAATGAAGAGAGGTATTTGCATAAATTCAACATGGAATTCTAGGATGAAAATGTATCAAATTGGTATATGGCCAATTAGGTAGAAAAAAGATACCATGAATTCGTACTATTTGGATATATAAATATTGTTACCTCTTGGTATATGCCTATCCACTTGGTTTCCAGGAACATCCAGAGTGGCAGGCTTGCATTTCCCAGAGTTGCAGCAAAAGTATCTTCTAGACCCACTACAAAAACTAGGCCTTCGAAGGATGTGAAATTTGTGAGAGATAGTGCTATCACCATCTTTTTCACCATTTCTCTCAATACTGTTGCAGCAAATTCTTGATTTGCATAAAATAAAGGTAAGAACACCCACAACAATAATTACCAAACCAACTCCCAAGATCCCCAAGATCCAACCATAGGGAAATTGAGAAGAATGCTTCCCTTTCTTTGCTGCAAGTTAAGTTGCAGAGCAAACAATAACTAAACAAACATCAGCAAAAGCAAGATACAGAAAGTAAATATCATCTCGAACATATGAATTGCAATTAAGAATAATAAGCAAGGGAGGGAGCTCATGGCATTTCTGTAGATCCATCATGTGTATCAATTGACTGAAAATAAACCAACAAATCTATCATGTCTGAAAACCTGTATACGTATGACTCATATGATCATTTACCAAGTATGGAAACATCTAGGATGCCTTTGACATCAAGGATAATAATTTGTGCTCATATCATTTCTTTTTTTCAATCCTCCTTAAGATGTTAATTGGGCCTTTGGCATTAACCTTTTATAGAGTTTTCCTTTTTTCTCCCGACGAGGATTCTCTTCTTTTGTATTTTGTATCTTGTTTTCTTTCTAGTAATTGAAACATATCAATTATTTTAAAAAAATTATATGGCTAGTGATCTCCTATAAACAAATTTTCTTGGTCAAAACCCTATTAATTCTATTCCTTCAAAAACTAACTACTCAAAATTTTACTTACCAGGCCAACAAATTCAAGTAAATCATTATACATGATTAGGGAGGCAGCTGTAAATCAGAATAATATTTGAACTCCAATATGGAGGAAGTTACAAAGACAACCAAGTCAAATATATGCCCAAATAATTCTCATGCGAGACAATAATACCAATATTTGAATGTACTACTATTCTCCATCTTCTCTTCTATAATCGCCCAAAAATGATATGCTAACTTGAAGAGAAGTTGAGTATACGCTCAAAAGAATTTTCCCATTTGTAATATCATCTCCCCATTTCTCAAAGCATTGGTCCATTCTAATCAAGCTGTAAGAATCAACTCTAATGGACCCACACCTTTTCGTTTTTTAAATATGTGGCTTTTTGGAGAATCATATAAAATATTTTATGATGCATATAGTCCATTCCAAGGTTTGCCATATCACAATATGTCAGACATATCGGTATCAATAGCTAGCTGGCACGATACTCGCCCGCTGACATATCACGACATATAGAATAAACAGGAGGGATGAGGGGAAAATTCATATATAATTTGACATAAAACAAGAATCTTGACAGAGATTCTTATTCTTACTTCTCTTTTACAAAGAAATCACATGTTAACAGTAAAAAGAAAAATCAAATGTCACCTTTTTTCATCTTTAAATGGATGCGAGGGGGAGGGTTGTGAAGTGTGACTCTTAAGTTCCAACTTCCTATACATTGTGGTCGGCAAAGCCTGCCCGAGCCATTTGAAAGGTACTATTTTGATGAAATCGGGAGGGAGATAGGATGAAGGGAAGGGAGAGGAGAACAAGAGATGGGGCAGAGGGGGAGGAGGAGGGTAGGGCAGAGGGGGGATGGGGGGATGAGGGAATGAGGACGGGGCAGTGGGTGGAGAGGGTGGAGGGAAGGGAAGAGGGGGGGGGGTGAGGGAAGGACTATGAGAGGGGGTCCTCCTTATGTTATCCATCTTATGAATATGTTTATGAGTGTAATGTTAATAAAATGGTTTCATTTGTTTGTATTTAACTTCTACTATATATTATTATAATCATATTTAATCTATAGAGAACTCCGCCAATGCTTTTGCGTTGCCGGTCCTAAGCCTGGATAAAGGAGAAAGGCTAACATCAGGAAGGGCATCCAGCCATCAAAAATTTTGCCATTTGTAATTGCATTGATTCATAGTTTAGGGTCCATGCCGCCAACACCCTTTAGGTACCAGGTGGAAGAAGACAACATATTTGTAGTTAATATCCTAATATCTCTGATATATCTCCGAAATGTCTCTAAGAGGGCTAGCCGATATGATACCGACTTCCGATATGGCAAACCTTGGTCCATTTAAATCAAAGGAAACATAACTTTCCTTTGACAAACATCCAAATTTAAGAAAATTCCTAGCATAACTTTTCTTATATTATGGAGATATTATCCTCAAGACTTCATTGACACTCCTATATGCATCCTTCTTAAAGACCACTACTATAATGAAATTGACTCGAGTTTCCTGCCTTGTTCAGGGCTGCTATAAACTGGCAGCATAATTTCCTTTAAGATATCTGAAATTGATGGTAGGGATGTCAATGTCCTGATAAATAGCATCCAACTGCCCCCTCCCTCCTCTTGGATGACTCTTCTACCTAGTGGCCTGTGGATATCTGATTTCTCCATCATTGTGGATATTCGATTTCTCCCAATAATGCATTCAAAATAGCAGCCCCAGCCTGTAGTTGCATTCTAGTACCACCATTTGCCACACCAGATTGCTTGCTGGCGTTGATTCCTATCACCACGGCCAGCAGGACTTTGGGTCTTCTTGGAAGGTCAAGAGGACATGTTGCTGCCAATGGCCAAAGATGGTGTTCACTATCTTCTTCTTCATCTTTTGTTCTTGCAAGTTTGAAACAAGATCAGAATCGTCAATATCCAAACAACAAATAATTTGAGCACGGCTATGGCGAATAGCTACTCATCTACATAACTTTTTCTTACTATGCTTGATGTAGGCTTGGAGTAATTGGGTTCTTGCCATGATTATCTCTAATGATGATGAAAACAAAAGAAAAGTAAAGGTGAATCATTGACAAAATTGTAGGAGAGCATGCTTTATTTCTATGATTATATTGATGAAACCAGACCAAGGAGAAGACAGATCGGTAAGACACAAACTATTTTGACCAGAATAAGGCACCAAAAGAACAGGTCACCAACAAAAATGGTTGCTGGGGGAACAACCATTGGACACCAAGAGGGGAATGAACCATAAAAAGTAGGGAGAGGTTGATAGACCCAACTAGATGGTTTAAGACTTAAGATGATGTGGGGGTTTTTTTGGCCAGGTCAGGGGCTCAGGTCAAGCCATGTCAATTGATTAATTCCAAATACTCTTTTCACATCAATCACATGAGGATTCCTAGAAATAGAGAGCTTTGGGGAGGTGTTATTTTACAATTCAAGCGGGTTAGGTGATACATTCATCACTTTAGATTTTTTGTCGAGCCTTACACACATGAACTACAGCTCATATAACTTATATGAGCTACAACTTCTATTTGGAGCAATTTATTGGGTCCCACAACTCAAAATTTACATAAATAAATGTAAAAAAAATTAGGTTATAGATTTTCAAATCAATTCAATGCTTTTAATCTATTCATCTTAATTATCAAAGAACTTGTAATAAAAATTAATTTTAAAATACCTTTAAACTAGCGTATTTTTTTAAATCTAAAAGTATGTCATATTCATGTCAAAAGAAGAAAAAAATTTAACATCCTACTTATGCATTCTACTTTTCATAAATATAAACCTCATCATATGGAACTCATTAAAAAAAGGTTCAAATTAGAAACGTAGCTTATATAAACTATATGAGGAGTGGCTCATCTTAATTTTTTTCATATTTGCCATATTAGGGGGTTAATGCCAAGCCATATCAACTGATTAACACCAAGTTTTCTTTATGTATCAACATGAGGATTCCTAGCAATGGACAGCTTTGGGGAGGCATGCGACTTTTTTAATACATAGTGGGTCAAGTGATATTTTTTCACCACTTAGGTGGACTAAGCGATTTTTTTCCTTCAAAGAACGAGGGTGTAGAATAATGAACTAGGTGCATTTATAAGAAACAAATTGATCAACTAATTACAAATTTACACCAATTCAAATAAGAACAATATCCTTCCGCCCCTCTTCCTCCTCCCTGCCCTTCTCCTCCTCACTATTTTCACTATAAACCATAAAGTTGGAGGGGATATGGTTCCTAAACTAAGATCGATACGATTACAAATGGTGTTGGTTTTGATGGTCAGGTGCCTTCTTGATGCCAACAAGAACATGAAAATTCAAATCTCTTAGTTTACTCAAAACTCTATAGTAATGACAAATGCAGAGGTGATGGAGATCAAATGCAAAAAGGTTATTAATTAGAAAAGCTGAACATTGTCTGGGTAATTCAAAAAATAATTAGCCCAAATAGTCACTACATAGACGACATACATTTGCGAGAAACAACCCCATATGTAGCAACTCAATTCAGACGAGATTAACCATGGATGCATAGATCCTCATGCCACTGAAGTAGACTATAATTACTCAAGTCACTAGAAGAATATACCTTCAATTAGCAATAGTCGTTTTTTTGTTTATAACTTCAGCAAAACTAGTTATAGATTACTTGAAGGAACGAGGCAGTGAAACAAACTTCAACAATGTCAAATGCCTAAAAATGTAAGTTCACTAACTCACAAAATATTAAATAATAAATAAAAGCAAGAAACAAGGCATGTTGCTAAATGATAAATGGCCCTTCTCTTTACTTAATGGAAAAGCAGGAAGCCGGTGACTTTTAATAATCATCAAATGAAATATCATCCTAAAAGTACAAGAACACCACTTTCACACAAGCCAGCCCAAGAACAAAAAATAACTTGTTATAAAAACATCAATACAAAATAACATCTGTTGAAGTAAATATGAAATAAAACAACTTGAGCTTTTAAGACAAGTGGTTAAACCGGTTAAATTTACATGATATCAGAACCAAAGGTCATGGGTTCAAATGCTATCAAAGGAATAATGTGGAAGAATCTTAAATTGCTCTGAATTATATCTAATGGACAATTTGCCCTCATATATGTCTGCATACTAATATGTTAAAAATTTTGCATGCATGCAAGGGGAGTCTTAACAGCTTGATCTATTTGGACAAGTGGTTAAACAATCTAAGTTTACAATGTTGGAAGGAGAGAAAAAAATGCAATATTAATTTATATTGTTTAATTGAAAGTGAGAAGGTGTGCAAATGCAGAGAAAGATTCATACCAGGAAATGTGATTCCAGATGAGCTAGGTACTCCAGGGGATGGAGCAGGTGGTTGGTTTGAAGAATATGGCAATCCAGGAACTGAACAAGTTCAGAAAGAGATTAGGGTTTTTCATCACAAAAAGAATAATGATTTGGATGAAAAGTGCAAAATCCATCTCGCTAAAAAAACCATGAGGTAAAGCCTGATTGTGCTCGTAAATATGCATGCGTGTTTGTGAAATGATAAAATATGTTCTCCAGCATACAAAGTGTCATGCATCTTAAGGTCATTTTAGCCACCATAGAGCCAATTAAAAAGTATAGGGGATTTTAGCAACATATTTAGTAACTACAAAGTTTTTGTCAATATTATAAGTATAGGCAATTACTTTCTTGTATCACTGGTTATAGAAAATTACATGTGATATTTACAGTTTTGAGAGTTAGCATACTTCCACATAAAAAATAGTTAAATAAATAAAAACTCAATGTCTTTGTTCCAAGCTTTGTGTTAGAATATATCCTTACTTAGCAATTAACAAACTTTTCATAACACCTCACAAAAAATGAAATGGCACATAACAATGATGATGATAATGAAGCTAGAATTATATCTTATTTTACCCTCTTTTAAGGATTGCATTCAATTGCATCCAGCAGAAACAGTTACAAGCATGCTTCCTTTTGTTTAAGCTATCAATCAAATATAGAAAATCCTTGTCTCAAGGATGGTTTCCATTTTTGGGTCTCGAATCCATCATGGATGGACCAAGATAAAACTCCAAAAATGATTGCATAACTATAGAAGTAAATAAGATAAATATAGACACATAGGACTAATTATTATGTAATAAAAGATATATACAAGATATTTACAGCTATTTATAACCAAAGAGAGGTTAGGCAAGGAGCAATACGTGGGAATCAAATGGTAAAAAGAAGAGAGGATGTGCTGGACAGATTGGTTAGGGAAAAAGGCTATTAAAAGTTTCATTTCCATTCCATCCCTGTTTTGTATTGTCTATCAGTTTTGAACAGAGACCAAAAAGAAGGAGAATATTATCCAAATCAATAAAAATAACAATTATCCTAAAATGTGAAGCATGGTATAATTTAACAAAGGAAAACCATGTAATGCTGTCATCCTAATTTTCATTTTAAAATGGAGTTTTGGCTTCTTATTAGACCAACTAATCAGCATATAGAACCATTTGTAGAAGTCGACTAAGTCTTTTACTTCATCAGTTCTATATTCTTCCTAATTTAAAATTCAGATTACAGGTTCGACTCCCAACTTTCCATAGCAAATAAAATGTAATAGTCCTTTTTTATTTGAATAAATTTTGATTCTTCTTTTTCGTCTTCTCCTAAACTAGAATCCACATGATTACAATTGGCAGAAATTTGATGGCCAGATGCCCAAAATTGGGAGCATTGGTCGAGTTGATAAATATAACAGTTAAAGAAGGAGAAAAGACTTAGTATTATTTATTTGTATTAGCAAATGTACAATTAGTTAATATAGAATTTGCTTACTAGGATAGTATTTAGTTGTTGACTACATCAGCTAAACTTGATGTATGAATACTTTTCTTCAATAAATGAAAGATAGCTGCAAAAATCATTTTATGGTATCAATGCAGAAGAAAGCACATATTGTTCCAAATACGTCGCAATAACCCGGGCTCTTCGCTAGGGTTTCGTCGTTTTGTCAAGAATCGATGTTCAATCGGAAGCTTTGTAGCAGAAACGAGGTTTTGTGTGGCAATCGGTTATTTTTCTTACTCGGTTTTGTCAATCAAGCTCTATAATTGCATGATCTAAAGTTTCTCGTACTATAGTGAAGCCGTTTTTCAAAAACTGAAAGTTTTCTGGACGCAACCGAAGTCACTTGCTGGGATGTTCTAATGGCGATCAGTTCATCATCAAATGTGAGAGGAGCTTCGTCCTCAAATGGTAGAATACAAGCTGGAAGTATGCCAATCCAGTAAATATGCATGCCTCTAATTTTGTCAATACTACCTTGGCATCCAACTATTATTTGATGTATGAAACCCAACTGATAAATGTGATTGAATCACAAGGATTTGTGGACTGTAAAATTGTTGAACCTCCAAAGATTTTGTCATCAGATTTGGATGAATTGAACCCTGATTATGTTGTATGGAAGAAAGTTGATCGAACTCTGAAAGGGTGGATCACTGGTATATCAAGTGAAGATGCTTCATGTCATGTTGTTGGTACATTAAGTGACTAATTATGCCCCTGAATTGTCCTGGAAGAAATTTCGATCCTATGCTTGCTTTGTAGATGATTACACACATTATTCTTGGTTTTATCCTCTTCAAAACAAGTCTGAGTTTATCAACTGTTTTGTTGCCTTTGAGAAATATTTCAAGAGACACCTTAATCCAAAAATTAAATTAGCATCTACAACAATAAGTGATTGTTAACCAGTTTTACCCTTAAGCAAACTGGGAGAGTTGTGGGAACGTGATCCATACGCCAAATCACTAATGATTCTTACGTTCAATCGCTTTTTTAAACCTCTTCTATGCAAGAATTGAAAGCTTTTTGCTTTATTCATGTTTAGTCAACTGCCAGTTCATCAAAATATATCTAACTTCAGACATCAATTCAACCATCTGTACCGCATTTCATACATTCAATAATATAAACATTCTTGTTTTTCCATGAACAAAAACATTTCTTCTTCCTTCAACATTTTCTCCATCCCTGATCTCAAAAATAGGTCGGAATCATGGATCACCTTACAGAAAGTCCATGGCTTTTCCCTGCTCGCGGGATCCCAAGCCAGAAAATTCGCACAATTTCAGTCTCCAAAAATGGCCGACAGGAAGAGGCATCGTCAAGAGAATTATGATGAGGTCAATGGAGGCAAGGCATCAGAATCTCACCTGTTCCCGTCTTCCTACGCCGCCGCCGTGATGCTCGCCGGAGATCGATGGGGGGGGGGTTGTTGGATTAGGGTTCACAGAGGAACTGCGCGCCGACTAGGGTTCGGTTGTCGGGTCTCACTCCCTAAACGGTCACTGTCTAAAGCAAACAAAGAACAACAGCACGATCAAGGGCTTCACCGACGGACATCAAAAGCCCAATTTTTTCTGCCTCATGAACCTGACTCCCCGCTCGAGCTGGTGTTAGGCTCTTGTGCGTTTAAGCCCGACAAGACTCCGAGAGCCGTTGGTAAAATATAGGAATCATGAATTGTTAGATATATCCTGCTGCCTTGATCTGGGCCGTCCAATTATAAAGATGGCTCAGATATATTATTTTAAAAAAATACTAAATTTTAATTGTCTAATTATAAGGATGGCTCAAATCTATTGCTTTTTTAAAAAAAGTGTTGCGGCCATCAAGTGGCCTTGTCTAGCCAAATTCGGCTAGGCCAAATTTGGCCGCACGACACCAGATCTGGTCAAGGGAACAGTGGTCACATCCGGCCGCATAAAAAAAACCAAAATTTTTGTGGTCACCGCCTAGCTGCAGAGGCCCCTCCTCCTTGCTCCCCCTTGACCCTGCCGTCTGGCCATCTGCAGCAGAGTGGGGAGGAGGGGTGTCCGGGGTGGGGAGGCAAGATCGAGGTAGAGCTCGGCAAGACAGCGGGGTTGAAGAGGAGCGTGGCTGGGCGATGACTGCCGAAGTTGGGAGGTTTAGTTTTTTTGTAAATAATAGATATGGGTCGTCCTTGTATCAAACAACCTAGATGAAGCTCCAGGGTAAAAAAAATTTTCTACCCCGGGCTGAATAATATTTTACCCTATTTATTATACCAATGAAGATAAAATTTAAATAATATTAGAAATCATTACTTTTCCTTGTTTTGTTGGCATTGACAATGAACTCAAGATTGGAACTTGAAATTATATTATTTAATATGAAATAGTTTTATGTGAACATATATGTATTAATAAAAATGATGATGATGTAAATAAAGAGAAACATGTAAAAGATGACTTAGAAAAAATATATAGAGCATATGACCAAATATATTGTCATTATAGAAATTTAGGTCGTTTATTTTCTTTGGATACATTAAGTTCAAGTGTTTAACTTTTATTTTCAATGGGAAAACAAAAAGAAGAGATTGTGACCGGTGGCAAAAATGAGTTGGAATGTTAAATTTAGGATCGAATATTCTTTCAATCGAAAAAGGGTGGAAAGCTAATTCGACTATTTTTCTAGTCCTCAATGTCATAGCGAAGGCCTTGCTAATACCACCTATGTCAATCGTAGTGGTTGAGCCTATATTTAACATGAGTGATTAGATTTAAAAAAAACCAAAGTAGATTAACTCCAAATATCGCTAAAGCTGTCACGTGCCTAGATAATTGGTATCATCAAGAATAATAATTAGCACAATTAGATGATGTTATTGTAGATTGTACTTACTTTTAAATTGCCAATGATAATTTTAATTAATATTACTAGTTCTTATGTATGTAAAACGTAATAAATATCATATTTATATTTGTGGATTAAAATTGTATGCGATTGTATATAAGCTTGTAGGCCTAGTTGAGATCTATTTATACTACTATAAAGCGATTTTATCCAACTTATTTTTTTTAATGAAGAAAGTTTATTTCTTTGAATTATTTAAAGTTGTATATTGATATTTTTTGTAAAATAAAAATAAACAAATATTATTTATGAAAAAAATAACTGAGTTAATAAAATTAAAAAAATAATGAAAATAATAAATTAATAAAAAAAATTCAAAGATATAAAAAAATAAGCTCAGTTCGAGCCGGGCTTGAGCTGCTCATGAGCCGAGCCAAGCCCAGGCTAGTGTCCAATGAGCTGAGCTCTGCTCCGCTTTTCTAAGCCGAGCCAACCCTAAGTGCTCATTTAACTATTTAAATTATATTAAAGAATAAATTCTAGAAAAACAATGTTTTCAAGGAATTGAAAAACACTTGGAGAACATTGTTGTTCTAATGTTGTTGAAAGTAAATAAAAAATACAATTATAATTCTTTTTTGGCTTCTTTGTAATAGCGAGTAATTTTTAAATCAAAATGACAATCACTCGTCACGGTTAATATTGGCAAGATCAAACATAAATACTTTATATTTTTATAGATAGCCAACGTAAATAATATCCTGTGTGCAAGGTAGGAAAATGTTTTTGTAGTTGATTCGATGCGCATTGATAGCAAAACTTCAAGTTGGGTTTCAAAAGTTCCAAGCGTTAATTTGAATCATTTAAATGAAATCAAGACATTGGACATCATAATCCAAATTTTAGAAACAAAGGCTGTAGTTCAATTTGTACATCGACGTATCAACTCCCCGTCGATCTCTTAACATTGACTTGATTGCAAGATTAATATTGGGGCATATATTGCGTTCACAAAAAAACAACTGGACACATATTAATCCTGTAAATCAAAACTACTAAATGTCCTTGATTGGAAAAAAAACACACATAGAGAAACTACTGAGATTCAGAATATCCGACTACTTAAATCACTCATCATAATTCATAGGCAAGAATTACAAATGAATAAAGCCCATCCACTCATCCACTATTGTCCAATATACAAGTGGTCTTAATTACAAGACCATGTAATTACTAATGAATAGCTTAACTTATGTAACAAGAAAGTTTATAATGCTATTATGAGATATCTATGGGCAATGACTGCCAACTCCAGTATTTTAATATTGGTGATGTTCTAATGTTGGTGATGTTCCTGGATTGGTTCCATTCATCACCTACTCATGAGAACTTTCTTCTATAATTATGTACACTATCAAATACAACCTTGCTCATTCATTGCTTGCGCAAGATTCAAAAAAGCACTGATGTTACCACCATGTAACACTGACCTATAATCACAAGCAAAATGCACAAGTTGGAACAATTTTTTTAGATATTGGGAGACTCAGAAAAATATTTTGCACTTAAAAGCAATTTTAGCTGTGTAAAACTTACTCTGAACTCTCCTTTGCGATGCCATACTCTGCGGCCGTTTTTATGGATCTTTGATACGTCTGCTTAATTGTTTCCTGACAAGAGAAAACATAGTCCCAAAAGGGTAAATTGTAACAGAGAATCTATATAAAAGTTTGCCAATTTCATTATATATTCTGATATCGGTAACAACATTGTCAAAACCAATGATACTTACTTGCAACTTACTTTCAAAATCATCAGGTGACCAATGCATCATGCTGTGTTCATGTTCTCCAACTGCAACCTGGGGTTATTGCTAATTTTTTAATCTTCTCATGCATGTATATAAAGAGAAGAGAAAAGACAACATATACATCACTATCAGTTACAAGCATCACAAGTTAAATCAAGTTACAAAATTTGTTACAATGAAGCTTTCATCATCTATAGTACGAAATCGTTCGACATATTATAAATGTGTAAAATACTTAATAAGAACTTCTAGATTGGAAGCGACCATGAAGAAATACGATATGCCAGCTCTGTGAATATGTGTAATTG